>JAQFZH010000883.1:0-26286 GCA_034695485.1 Entomobrya nivalis
TTTTTAACCCGCTCATGATAATGATGGTGTCAGTTAACGCAACATATTATTTTGTAAATCAATAAGCCGTGCAAAAACTGCAAACATAACATTGCAAGGCTCCTCCCCCGCAATTCATGTGGACCGGACTGGCCTTTGAAAAAATAGTACATTGACTGTGTTTACACTTGCTTAACTCTCTGGCGAAAATTAACATTAACACAGTCTAGGATTTCGTCAGGTACTGCACGTCAAACGTCTTTTAAAAATAAATCAAGATAAGAAGCTAAAATGAGTGTATTATTATCTAACCCTATCGTATTACGCTGTTCAAAAAGTTGATGAAGACTCATAATAATGCTGAAAAGATCATATTTTTTTTGGTCTGCTCCGCTTGTTTTTTTTCTCTCTCATGAATTTCAGTTGTAATTTGTAAGAAATCTACATATACAAGAATACAAGAAAGAGGTCTCAGAATTTGAGAAGAGAAAAGGCAAGAAAGGTTGTCTGTGGTACTGAGCAGCATCTTCTTTCGTTACAATTAAATGGTATAAAAAAAAACTTGCACGAGTTGTTATTTTTTTCGCTTCAGAAGTTGATGGTGATGCTATTTTTCAGTTTTACTTACATTTTAGTAGGTACATCCGTCAAAATAATCTATTTTGAAAGAAAATGCAGTAACGAAAATAAAATTAAAAGTGTTGATAATAATTTAGCTTGAATGGTACTGGCTTCATGTAGACTTCCTTTTGCGAATAACAAATAACAAATCTATGAGTGTCCGGTCGGTGTACAATTCTTTTGTCCTTCTTGCTACTTTCCTTCCATTATATCCTATCCATGATTATTATAAAAACAAGTAATAATAGCAATTGAAAGTATTACAGAGGAAACAAACGTTTTATTTGATTTTCCTTCAAATGATACAAGTTAAATAACATAATATTTAATTATTGAGAAAATTAAACTTTTTTATAGCTCTATTTGTAAAAGCTGATAGATTTTTATTCATATCAGGAATGCTATAACGCTTACTTTGAAATGTTATATTATGACCATTTTCTTTTTATTACTATTGTAAGTAGTTGCTCATCTTTCTGTGACCATCTTTATGTTATTATCCTTTCAAAAAAAATCCGAATCAGTCCAGCGTATCAACAAGGAGTAAGGCTACATACATACTTTAAAAAAATATTATGTGTTTTGACAGAAATAGTTATCTCAAGGTCAGCAGCCATGCATCCTCCGTTTCGTCCTCTAATGACCACTACTACAAAAAAAATTGTATAAAGTAATCTTAATCAACAATCTAATGCAAACATGTAAAGCATTCTCAAATTGTAACGAGTGATAATGTGATGATAATCCATAATGATACCTACTCGCTGGAAAATGTAGGTAGTTAGCCAGAGTAAATGATACCTGTTATAATCTTAATTTAGCCATTTTATGGGACATGCTTCGTTGAAATGTAATGTATTACATTTTATATAAAAATTATATAACATCTTTAAATTACCTTCTTTTTTTAAAACAATTTAAGGTGCGGATTCCTACAGAAAAGGGCGATCAAGAGTGACCCTTGGAACTGCTGACGACAACAAAAACTCGGACCTAATCCTGGACCGTGACCGTCCCCGAAATGGCGAAACCGTTCGAGAACGTACCTCCACAAGAACTCAAACAAGCACCCGTGGAGGTGGTGGTGGAGGTCGTGTAGTTGAAGAAGAGATAATAGTACGATCATCTCCAAACCCTCAAGACCGAGTGGTCGAACGAGTTGTGGAGGAACAAGTCGTCTCAAGAGGTTCGCAAAGACAATCTTCTTCCTCATACAATTCCGGTTCCGGTTCATACGGTTCCGGCGGCAATGGCGTCATTAGACGCCGAGTAGTTTACGTAGATCCTCCAGCGGCAACTGTAGTGCGTAGACGGATAATCTATAGAAGACGTGGTGATGGAGCTGGTGACTCCTCTTCATACAGTAGTAGCAGCGGTGGTAGCGGCAGTAGCGGCGTTGGAGGAAGTAGTAGTACGAGTACTGTAACTAGAACCCTTCACAGTAATTATGGTAGCGGTAGCAGTAGCTCAAGTAATGAACATGAACATGGTAGCGGTGGTAGTAGTAGCAGTAGTCACAGTAGTGGTACTCATTATATCCATTCTGGCAGCGGTGGAGGTGGAGGGGGACAAACCATCCGAAGAAGAATTTACTACACAACCGTACCTAGTGGGATTTCGGGAAGTAGAGTAATTACAAGATATGTTGACCGGTCAAGAAATTCCGTTTCTGACTCGGACTATGTAGAAAAGCCCTTGTACAATACCGGGTCATATAGAACAAGATACCGTTACGTTACAAGAGGTGGTAGTGGGGGTTGTGGTGGTGCTTCTGGAAACGACAGTGATACTACCAGTTCTTCTGTCGGTTGCAGAACTATCACTAGTAGCAGTAGTACTGGGGGTGGTAGAAGTAGCAGTAGTGGTGGGGGTACAACTACAAGTACCCGTACCAGAACCATTGTAAATAATCGCGGTTATGGTGGAGGTGAGTATGACAATCAAGATGATATTAATGACGATAAAAGCAATGAGCCTGAGCCACGACGACAGCAAGGTGGGGAAAATAATAATGGGCGAAGTATTCAAAGTGCCGGATCCGGGTATTCTGGAGGAGGAGGGGCGGGTGGTTACGGCAATGCACCTCCACCACAACAGTATGTTGTGCAAAGGCCACAGTATGTGGCACCCCAAACACAAGTGATCTCTAGTCCTCCGACTTATTCGTATTATCCCCAACAGTATATTCCTCAACCTAGTCCTACCACTTATGTGGCTCCTAGTCAGCAGTATTATCCTCAACCTACTTATGTCCCTCAGACTGTTGTTACTGTTCCTAGTCAGGCGTATGTTCCTCAGCAGATAGCACCAACATATGCACCAGTCGTGCAACAGTATCCCTCCCAAGGGTATCCTCAGACTTATGGTGGTGGAATAGGGTATCAGGCTCCACCTCCGCAAAATGTTGGAGGTGGTGGGTATGTGCCACCAGGTGGAGTAGGATATTTTCCGCAAGGTGGTGGTGGAGGATATGGGCAGGGTAGTCCAGGAAATACAGGTGGGTTTGGAGCTGCTGCAGGTGCTGGTGGTGGTAATGGAGGATTTGGACAGGGTGGTTCTGCAGGGTTTCCTAATGGAGGAAATGGATTTGGTGGAGGTGGAGGAGGAGGCAATGGATTTGGGGGTGGAAATGGTGGAGGTGGCGGAACCGGATTTGGGGGTGGTGGAAATAGTGGTGGAGGGGGAGGACAAGGCGGTGGGTTTGGAGGAGGAAGAAATCAGGGTGGTGGTGGTGGTGGAAGAGGAGGCGGTGGGAACGGGGGTCGGGATGGTAGGGGATTTGGATCTGGCACAAATGGGAATCGTCGTGGCCGTAGCTTTATTCGTCCAGACACTCAAGACTTAACAACCAGTACTTCAATTAACCACTCCACTTATGCAATTCCAGGTGGAAGCGGCGGCGGCCGAGAGGTCGTAGAGGAAGTCATTTATGACGAACGTAGCGGCGATACAGGTATCACAAGAGAGGAAGCCTTGAACAGCGGCGGTAACGTTGAAAACATTCAAGATGTACGAGACCAAGTAAACAATGAAATTGTTCGAGAAGAGGTTATCGAAGAACGAAATCGTTTCGTGGAAGGTGGTGGTGAGGGTGAAGCCATTGAAGAAAGGTTTGTAGAAGGTGGAGGTAATGAAGCTGAAGGTACAACTTTCACCCGTCGCCGTACCACTTTCCGCGATGATCGAAATAACAGAGCTGGCACTACCACGAGAACGACTGGTGGAAGGGGTGGAGGTTCCAGTTCCAGTACTCGTTACAGCAGCACCAATATCAATGAACGGGTTGCCAATAACAGACCAACTGAAAGAGTTATCCAGAGAACTATTACCCGTGAATCCACAAGCGGTTCTACAAACCGTGATATTGCCAACAAGGCATACGGAATTGGCGCAGGGAATGATGAATCCATCAGTGGAAGTTCAACAAGAAGGAAGCTCTTGGAAACCAGTTTCCGTAAAGATGTCCGAGCCCCAAGTTACGGTGGCACACCCGACGATGAAAACTTTAATGTTCGGAGCACTTCCGAGAAAGAACTCGGAAGCGGATTTCGAACATCTGCAGCTTCAACAAGAATGTCCTCTTCTGTCAGCTCACAAGCAAGTGGCTCCTCAAGAAGTTATAGCGGCATTCCTGATGACGATAGCGGAAATGTAATCATCCGAAAAACCACCACAAGAATTCTAGAATCCTCCGCTGGCCGCCCTTCTTTAGCCACCTCCATTGAAAATGATAAGGCTATTGACAGCTCTCAAGTTATTGAAGGTGGCACCTTCGCCGCTTCCAATAACGATCAGGTAGTAAATCGCGGTGGGTCCAGTAGAACAATCACTAGAACAAGCAATTTTAAATCTTCTTCTTCAAGTGGTGGAGGTAGAACTAGTTATGGCTCCTTAGATGATGACAGTGATGGTAGTGGAAGTACTCAAAGTTTTAGGGTATCTTCATTCCGTAATGGAGGCGCTATAAATGGTCGTGGTGAGCGAATTGCTTCGTCATCCTTGCAAAGATCCCATTTTAGTGATAGCCATTCCGCTGCTTCCAACAACAACAATCAATATAGACAGTTACCTGCTAATTACAGGCAGTTAATGACAGGTACTCCTGACGAAGTCGCTGCAATGACTGGGGCAACATACATGTACACAAGGGCAGCACCCATTTGTCCAAATCAGGGATGCGGTCCTGTCATAGGTTCCCTCAGAAGTGGGAGCGAGTTTAGAGCCCCAACATCCCCTTCATTATTCCCTTCGTTTAGGCAGTCCCTAAATCTTGAGCATTTGTAGTTTATTTTTAAAACAATTAACGAGATTTTTTAATTAATTTTAATTTTCAGCTAGGTATGTATAGATTATGAATTCGTCGATAATACTATTGAGTTAGAAATGGATACGATATGCGGCGGCGGTTATCTCTCTTGTTTTTATATTGCATGCAGTACCGACCTTAGTTTAATTTGCATAAAATATGTATTTTGTAAATAATCCTCGTTTTTAAAAACGCAACATAAATAAAAACTTCTGTTTTGATGTAATAAAGAACTGTGTATTAAAGTTGGCATTGGATGATAATATTTTAACGAAACTTTTTAATTATCATATCATCATTAAACATTTTTTTTAGCATTTTTTAATTATAAGGAAAAGCATTTAATATATTTAAATATACATTCATCATTTCGTGACTGTGTACATTTTGTGATTCGATTTACTGTGATGATATGAGAATATGAATAATGCTGCGAAATATGAGTTGAAGCAATAAAGAAACTGATAATTTTCAAATATAATTAATTAAATTGCATTTGATATAATTTTTTGCACATTATTCTATTTTTATAGTTCACCATGCATAGTCTTTCTGTAAAGTTTCTCCCAATCTCGTTTATTACTGTATCTCTGCATGTCCACTTTGTTGAGATCAGGTATTTCCTCTGGTGGTGGTTGTGATACAGGAGGCAACTTTCCAGTTCCATTGAGCCCTTTTGGAAACCGGAAGTTCCACCATTTTGTTCTTGCCATGTTTTTCACCATTGTTGCAATTCTCTCCAGTTGCTTATCAGTGATCCACCGGAGGAATCTTCCCATTGTCACCTGAAACAAGCCTGATGTCCTGTGGTAAGCAATTTTCATGTGAAATTGGGTCTGCGTTTTTGTAATGCTGCTGACAACAATCACAATCTCTGTGTTAAAGTACGACAGAATTGGACGCTCAGGTCGGAGAGTTATCCAGTGTCCGTCTGTAAGCTCGGAAATCTTGTAGACTACTTGATGTTGGCCCAAAAATGGGAGATTGATGATGGCATGATATCTTTTTCCAATTGTGAGATTCCGCTTGTCGTATTGATTCTCTCGGAGTTGAGTCACCCATGAAAAGTACTAAAAAAATTATTAAAATTTCTCTTTTCTCAATAAATCAGTTATGCTATATTTTTAAAAAATTAAATTTTACCTGAGGCACATTTTGTGTTTTGGTGACCATATCAAAGAGAAACTTTCTTGGGGTATCCACCACCAAGCTGGTTTCCGACTGTTTGTATCGTGGATTTAAGCTTGTCTTGTAAATAACCATAAGGCCACCACAACAAAAGGCTATTAATAGCCTTATCCCTAATCCGTACCTCATCTTTAATAGAATATATTTTTCAAAGTTTTCTGCTACTTCAAAAAAAATTATTTCATCATTTATTTCCTATCTGGCATTATTTTCTCCATCCTTTCTTTCTAAGGAGGAATAAAAATTTAAAGCGCAGAAGAAACAGTACTGCTACTGTTTGTACTACATTTTTCTTCACCGAATGAGCGTCAGACTCAGGTCAGGTCTCTTGTCATGTTTTTTAAGCAGAAGAAAGTACAAACAGAAAACATGCATAAAAACACTTGTCATTTCATTCTATTAGGAGTTCGCTAACATAACATTCGCATTACAATTGATCAATTGGAAATCGATGAGTTCTACACAAATAGTCGATTTCGTTCAATTATTCATGGCATTTTGCACTGGGCAATAGTGTTAAGAAAGCTTGGCTCGCACATGATAAACAGAAAAACAAAACAAACTACGTAATGCTTATGCTGCGCAGAAATAAAAACCAGGCAAACATTAACATTGCATTACAATTGGGGCAACATGATACATCCAATATATAACTTCTACATTTTGGGCAATTATCTCAATCTAAACAGTTTTAACTACAGTAAATATTTAGCCGTATGTAAACAAGATTATCAATAGCTAGTTGCATTTCAACACTTTTTTTTATTTTATTTTAGTCATTTTATTTATTTTAACATATTAAACAACAGCTCATTCATTTACTTTGAATTGAATGTAATAATCAACTTTGCTGGACAGCCAAGGCAAAATAATTTCCAAACCACCAGAAAAAATACCATAACTCTGCACTCAGCATTAAAACTTGATAACTGCACGTCCGCTGATAGAACTGTCTCATCTCCTCCGTCAAGCCAAAAAAAACATGATAAATTCAATGAATGTTTGACCAGGCAAGTCAAGTATACAGACTAATTGCACAATAAAATGAATTGTGCAATCATGAATTTCTTACATAAAATATGCATACATACGTCATTTATACATCTGCCTCTGCCTTAACCGATATCATTCAAAAAAAGTCATCATTGCATAAAAATTCTTTTTTTTTGTTATTCCATCGTAATTGACGTTCCGCGATTAAGCATTTCTTACCATTTGTTTCATAATTAATTCAACTGCTTTATGTGTGAAATAATTTTGTTCGCAATCTATAAAAAAAGTTATCCAGTCAAGTTCACTTTTTCATTCATTTCACAATTCGCGATAATGGGATATCATCAATCAAGAGATTCTCATTATGACTCCTGAGGTGTTTTGAGGGAAGGAGAGTGGGAAAATAATAGTAATTCCATAATCCATAAAGATTAACAACCAGCGAGAGCAATAATTAAATTGCAGAACATAACTGATTGCGATACGCTAAATATCGAGAGATTCAAACCAGAATCATCTATGTCTGAAATCAACACATTGTAGTTTATTGCATTACCTGGAAGACTATAATTTGCGGTTGCTCCATATAGCACAGAAAATCAATTTGAACACCTGTCCTTGCTCAGCTGTTGGTATAGTGTAAAATTTCAACCGCTTCATTCCTCTTCTCGTCGTTGGAGATTAATAGTACGAGTGCTTCCCTACGTCTGCCATAGCACAGTTTTTCCGGACCATACAAACCGGAAACACTTCACTCCCAAAATTTGCAATAAAACATGTAACTTTTTTCAAATAAAACAATAACCATCATGAAGCCACGTGTACAACCGGAAGTAAATGGAAAGGTTTCAGTTGACAATACAAGTGAACAAGATGAAGATAGACCTAAAGATCAATACACTTTGCTAATCACAGAGGCTCCCTATCTTCGTGGCGATTTGAGCCCGTTGATTCCTTCACAGGAAATTCCATGGCTTGACAAAACGCTAATTGAACAAAGCCTCGGCTTCCATCGTAAATACTTGACTCTTGTAATTCTTGCCGATACATTTGCGCTAATGTTTGGTTTTTGTGTGAAGCCCAACTCTGCTGTGGTGATGAGAACGGGGAAGCTTCACCATCCTGAGCTCTCTTTTCAGCGATACCTCTCAACAATTCAGAGAATTGCCAAGTTCTTCATGCTACCTTTTGATCAAGTCAAGGCATACAAGGCATTTGACACTGTACGAAAAATGCACGCTTTGGCAAGTCAAAAGAAACTTGAAGATCATCCTTCACCAAAGCAATTAAATTTGGATGAGCCATGGAAAGCGGAAGTGGCAAAAGCTATGCGTCAAGATTTGGAACACATCAAGACTGATGAAGCACCTCGACATCTACTGACCTGGGATCCGGCGGTACCTATCAGCCAATTCGATATGGTTCTCACTCAATTCGGATTTATTGGAACAATGTGGCTATTTCCCAGAGTGTTCGGGATAAAAGACAGAGAAGAAGAGTTAAAAGGGCTGATCCACGCCTGGGCTGTTTTTGGAAGATTACTTGGAATAAAGGACGAGTATAACATTTGTATAAAGCCGGATGCTCAACTTTACGACAAGCTTTTTAAAAATGTTATCGTGGAAAGCCTGAAAACAATGGATCCAACAGTGGTCACCATTCAAAGTGCCTTTGTGGATGCGCTAAGCCAACGATTGCCATTTATAACTTATAAATCAATGCTATATTTTGGACTTCAGGAGGTTGAAGGCTATAAAGGGGAACACCTATGGAGTTTGATGACATTTAGGGATAAAGTGTCTCTGAAAATTTTGCAAAGCTGGTTTTGGGGAATGAGGAATGTGACACCTTACCGTATTTGTATGCATGTAGTGACTGGACTCTGGTTACAGTTCCAGTTTTGGTGGCATTTGCCAACATCATTTTGGGATTAAATCTTTTGATTTTACTCATAATTTTTCCTCTAATTATACTGTGATATTTACTGCCATATTAATTTTTAATTTTTAGAAATAAACCCAAACTTGAAAAACGGTTATCAATTTGTGTCCTTGTAGTCCCGTCACTGTGTTAATTTTTACAATACTTTGGATTCATGAAAGGTTGACGTGGTCACTAGTCACTGGTGACTTGATTGTATTGGTATGAATCACTGCATTGCATATTTTTTGGGGGACTTAATTTTGTCTTTTGTTCTCACAATTTTTTATCATAAAATATTCACTACGTTTTCACCACCCAACTCATTTCAAAACCCACCCATCACTGACTAATATTTTCATTACTCCTCTGCCTGAATATCAACCCAAGCCAGTATAAAAATGCATACAAGTCAACCTTCCATCAAAGACAAGGACCAGCAGCAGTCGAAATCCTCTTTGGTGGACCGGATCAGATGTCAGAATGGCAAGGAAAAGTTGGATTTAAGTCTGTGTAACATTGTCGACGTGCCATTGCAAGATATCCGAGACAACTTTCAAGGACAACTTCCCCTTCACCTGGATCTGTCCAAGAACTTCATTTGCTTTATCGGTTCCCAGTTTATTCGTTCAGTGAGTCACTTGACTCAACTTAACCTCAGCTCAAACAACATTAAAAGGCTCCCAGACAATTTTGGAGTAATTAAAGAATTAACTCATTTGTACTTGCATAAAAATCGGGTAACTAAATTAGCTTAAAATATTACCTTACAAATTGAGAATTTTATGCAATGAATTAAAATGCATTTCAATGTATAATTTTTTTAGCTCCAGACCTTGCCAGTAAGCATGAATAAAATGACAAAGCTCCGGTACCTCAGCCTTGCTGAAAATCCCCTCAGACCCCCTCTTAGCGACTTTTTGGGTTACCATTCCCGTGGATCTGGAGGCATCACTGAAGCAGCATTGGCAGAGTTGGTGGTACAGTTCATGAATGACTTTGTCAATGTACACACTCCTGAAGAGAGTCAATCTCAAGCAAGTGCTTCAACGTTAAGCCGAAAAACGCCTAGTGTTCATTACAGGGGACGAGCCATGCGGATGAGGAGTGGCGGCGACATTAGTGCAAGCAGTGCTACAAGTGAGGACACCCTTCTTGATGAAGCAAATAACAATGTTGGAGCTTATGATCCACAAATGGTCGGGGGAGATCTACATCCAAAAGGTATGCCAACCTGGCAGAAAATCCTCATCATAATTGGACTCGTAATCATCGGGATGCCCATCTTACTTGCATACTTTGTGGACAGCTCGTACTTTGATGACCTTTCAGAGGATTATCCATCGATAAAGTATTTTTGGGAGGAATATTATAAACCAGTACACGAAACTGCTACTGGAGTAATTGGTTGGATTCCAAAAAGTGATAACTTTGTTTTGACAGGACCCCCTGATACATCGGTCGACAATACGAGGTTTTGGAGCTCATGGTTCAAATGATTAAGTAAATAATTTATTTCAATCGATTTTTAAAAATGCGCGAAATTAAACAAGTTCCAACTTACTAAACCAACAATACAACGATTAAATGTTTTTCTGAAAATTATCAAACTATTTTCTAAACTATCATTTTATTTATCATATAAAAATGATCATATTTTTCAAAGAAAAATTATAGCTTAACTAATGCTTATCATATCACCAGTCTTATGATTTCTCACTTTCACTTCATTGAACTAAATTACTAAACTAAATCCCTTTCTCATTTTCCTGCATCTGCGGCAATGGCATTTCACTCAATCGAAAAATAAACTCAAAAAGGTACATTTGCAAACGAATATCTGCAGGATTATTAGTCACATAAAATCCCGTTACACCAGCTTTCTCCATTAAAACTTGCTGGTCACTAACTTTCTGATCTAACTGCATGATTATTTTCATATCATTTTGTTTTTGTTCCATCCTGTGACGCAGCTGAAGACGTTTCAACTCTGCAGGGTATTCTTTTTTCGTGCCTTTCTTTTCCTTAAGGTTATGTCTTTCCACTGAAAACAGTACATCAAAAATCAAAGAGTTACAGTTAAATTCAATCTAATGGTAAAAACCTTCCAAGTGTAATTTAAATTTCAAAAGCTCACTTCTCTGTGTTTCCACCAACTGTAATCTTGACTGGAAAAGTTGTTTTTCGGTTACATCTTGGATTTCCTTGAGTCCCTTCACTATTTCAAAAATGGTGTCGTGAAGCAGGGAGTTGGCGAGTCCACTTAAAAGCTCATGGTTTATGCGCTGCTGATATTTTCTGTAAAAAATTGTTCAATTGATTAATTAATCAATCTTATTGTATACGATACACCTATGTATACTTAATTAATATCTAATACAATTAATGCTTACACTGGAAGCTCCCTTGCCATAAATTGCAGCTGTTCCAAAATAAAGTAAAGGCGATTTTGTAGTGCTTGGGCCTGTGCCTGTTCCATTTTCACTTGAAACTACTTTACTTTACGAATTTAACTTTAAAAAGTTAGTTCAATTTTTAACTGGTCAGATTTGACTAAATGCATTGAAGATTGGGTAGACGCATGAAGTGTTCATTCATCATTGAACACAAATGCATTTAAATTAAATATGACTGGTGTCTTTAGCAAGAGATACAAAATATAAAAAACACTTGACTTGACTATAAGATCAAAGCATTCTGATCTCATCTGACATTCTAACCAGCTGATACGATGTACACAATGTACAATTGTGCATTCACCTTCACCAACAAAACCACAACACAAACAAATGAACATGCAGGCATGTCATGTGATAGTGATGGTGCATGTAAAGTAATCCTTTCTTTTGTTCTTCATTCTTGAACGGATGTTGAGGCTTGATATTTTGTAAATATTTTAAAATCAAATGAGTCATTAAGAGTCCATATCAGTAAAAATATATTATCAGAAGCATTTGTGTACATTTAAGTTAACTGTTTGTTATGTCTCCTTTGCCATAACGGGGTGGCTAAGCATAACGTACAAAACATTTGGTAAACAGAGATTAAAAGTGTGAAAGTATTAAAGATTAATTTTCCCTAAGTTAAGTATATAACTTGTAGTTTTGTAACATTCTTGTCTTGTTGTTAATATCTGTGCTTGTGCCAATTACGTCACGTCACGTAAACCTCTACTGTGCATTAAATTTCCGTACATATCTCTGGACACTGCTGGATTGGATTACTTACTTACACACCCAGCCAACATACATACATGCCATGATTAAACTGTGCTATTTTTGATGTGATGATGATTTATGACTTGGAAATTTCTTGCAAAAACAACCTAAATAATTATTTCAAACGTTCCATTACAAAATTCTTGAAAATAAACTCATTTAGTCATCATTATAAGTTAAGTAGTGACAATTAAGCAGTATGAAAGGGGGAGGGAAGTTTTGTCTGTTACATTTATTTATAAGTATACTAATGTAAGTTCTTTAGTACTTAATGATTACCTATTATGATTAGGTCTATGTATTTCTTGCTTTGGAAAAAGCCTCAAAAGCTTTGAATTTTCTATTTTCCAGATTTAATTCGGTATGTGGAGATGGCGAGTCTAGTGAAGATTTTGATAATAACATAAATAACGTACAGTTATTTTTGGGGGATCAAGCATTAGGAGACAGTATAGATGACATTATTACTCCAAGTGAAGTATGTAGGAATACTATAGCTTTATTTGGGTCAGCCATTTCCAATTTCACCCTTTGTTCAGTTACAAACGCTAGGCCAATCCATTTGTGCGAATGGTGTGTGGAAAAATACTTGAAGGTTTTGGAAACTCATCACGATTTTCTTGTGGTAAGCAAAGTATTGTGTGGAAGATTAGTTAATAAAATTGAAGAAAATTGTTTAATTCGCTTTAAATTTAACATAATAATTTGTATCCGCTTTACAGAAAAGTGATGACAGTGGGAATCCCTGCAAAGAGTACTTTCTGAATTTGGATCGTGTGGAAATTATCAGTGACGCGTTTAAGTACGTCCAAGACTTGTGGGAAAGAGGAAAATGTGATTGTAAGAATGTTCGAGAATTTTCTGACCACAACATCACAAAATTTTCACATGTCCCTTGTCTATATTTTATGTTTTTTTTTAAATCTTCTTCATAGCTTGCTTCCGAACATATCCGAATGGAACATTAACAAACAATTTTACTGAGGAAGTTATCAGATACGATTTGGACTTTTTGAATGTCAAGTCGTGTTTCGATACATGGCTGAATCTAAACGCAACTCAACAAAATCAAACTGTCTGTGACATGTGCAAGGAGAAGTACGATATAATGAACAGACGATACTTTGAAATTAGTGAATTGTACGGAGAAAATGTGTGCATTGATGTTGTTGATACGGTATACCTGAAATTAAAAGTGTTAAATGTAAATGAATTCCACAGTTTAATTGTTAGTTATGCAATGCTGAATTAATTGTTTTCGGTGTTTTAGATGAATATAACGAGAGAGCTTTGGAGTGAATTGTTTCAATGTGTACCTGAAAGACAAACAGAGTTTTGGCTTCACATTGGTTTTGGGGTTGTTGCAGCGGTGCCTTTGGTCTTTTACTTTCTTGCGTATGTGCTATCGACGAAACAAGAGGCTCGTGTATTGCAACGTAAGAAATTCGATAAAAAAAATAATTGAAAGCCAATTATACAAAAAGAATCGTTAGCATGTATAAAAAACCAAAATATGATTATTGTTGATTATTACAGAACATCGATTAGCTGAGGTTTTCGCCAATACTTCTGCCAGTGGCATGAGCGATTACTCCGAGTACCACTCATCACATATACAAAGTTTGTCTAGATCAAGATCAACGCCTCGGAACGGTGATAACGAGAACACTAACGGAAATCTGCTAACTGTTCCTTCTCATGGATAAATAATTGTAGTGTAATTAAAATTGGTGATTGGTATAATGATGACGTGTTCAGTACATAACGAATTATTCTTCTGAAGCTTTAAAGTTTAAACATTTATATACAATGCTTGTCATAGTCATAACATAAATTGATACTTAATCCATTAATGCGTAATTTAACAAAGTAAACTGCAATGTGATATGACATGTTTGAATGTGTTGATGATGCGGAAAATATTTTGTTTGTTTAATTATAATTAAATCAGTTATAAGGTACGCGATTCAAATTGTTTGTTTTTTTAAAAGATTTATTCGTTTTAAAAGTATCTGCAGTCCATATAAAAAACTACAACTACATTTAAAATATGTACGTTACGTTTAGTGCAACAAATGCATTATAAAGAAGAACAATGAAACGGAATGCGTATCAATTACACAAGTTGTAGTCATATTTGTACATTTTGTAAATAATCTAAGCCAATAATCTGACCAAATATAATTTACAAAAGATTCAGTCAAAAACTGTTGTCAAAGTTCATGAATTTGGACTGCTGACGAGGTCAGCAATTTCTTGCGCTTCCTTCGCCAACAACTCCGGTTCCCTTTTGTAGCTAGCTGTTAAACTGTCATAATGAGGATTTTCCTTCCAGAATCTCAAGGCATACTTTTGAATACTCTGCAGACTTTTCATTTCTTCCTTAACATCTTCACTTTGATTTTCACGTAGTAATTGAATTTTTCGGAACAAACCTCTTGCAAGATAATGATGAAGCATGCCTGAAAAAATCCAAAACATTTGTTAAATAGTTATCACAGTAAACTAATCAATCATTTCACTTCTAGTTACTAACATATTCCAAGTTTCGTATTGACAAACCTCTTTCATTCGAAAATCCTGGAGAAAGAACATCCCGTATCTTCAACAAGTATTCACACAACCCCACAAATTTTTCAGCTTCATCCAAACTAAGTTCCCCATATTTAGAACTCTGCAACTTGATAATCGCCAAAGACGCCTCCGTAATTACCCAATGATTAGGATGCACCTTTACATCCTTATTAGCCTCAATAAAATCTTCAAAGATTTTCACCACCGATTCTCCAGTTTCCTCTGCCTCCTCCTCCGCCATGTCAGATTGTTCGTATAGAGATTCCACAAAGGAGCTAATGAAATCAGGGCACATGGAATATGGACACTTGTCACACTTCCAATTCAATTCATAATCCGACGCGCTCTCTGGGAGCATACAACCTTCTTTACATTTAAAGCATTTTATAGCAGCAGCATTTGTCCCCAAATCTGAAGGATCCACACATCTTTTGCATTTACAATCGAATTCCGCCCGCTCCCTAATTTTCTCTTGTCTTTTGTGAAAGCCAAACTTGCTAAATTCGTGATTATAGCAGACACACAGCATTTCCCCCTTTTTGATGTCAACTGTTGGACGAACCTTCATAGTAAAAGTAGGGGAGTAGGTTATCGCCCAAGTGCAATTGGGAGTACAGGAATGACACATTAAACTGTAAATTGGGAAAAGGCACTCTCCAAACGAAGGGCTTCCCTCTTTCTTTTCAACTCTTTGAAATGAGTAGCTATTTACATTGATAATTCCCAAAATACGCTGCCAATCTTCTTCCACCCCAAAATCGGAAAGTCCAAAGTTTTCTTTGATTTCCTCAAAGTCAGGATTTGGAGTGAGTTGTAGTTGGGTTTCCCATTGGAGGGTCATGAGCTGTTGCCACATTTTTGGACCTCGTTCCTTTAACAGTAAACCTCGTATAATGGCTATAGCTTTGTAGCAAGGTTGGATTTCCACATTTGGGGGAAATTTCACCTCATGTTTGACAAAAAGACCACATTCGTTGGCTTTGTGATGACCAAGCTAAATAAAAAAAATAAAATCAATCAATTATCCAGTCATATCTTTAGTAGGAATTTTAGTAATTACATGACTGGTTTTTTCGAACGCCTTACATTATCACAATCAGGTCCACAAATTGGCCAGTTACAATCTTCACACCGATTTTCCCCATTGCCATCATTCATCACAACACAGCATCCCAAACATAACGGTGTATCGTAGTCCTGCACAAGGTCTGCACTTGGTCCAAAAAACGCTGGGGTATCATCAAATAAAAGCTCTCCAGCTTTCAGGTCACGTTTCGCTGTTAAAAATAGGCCGAAATCGGGATCACCGTCTAGAACGTAAGGAGACTCTTCCAAGGCTTTGTGGACAAGGGAAATGTCACCCTTTCCATTGGAATCCCTAGTTTCTTCAACGCCACTATTCTCTTGAGAAAGGCTCCTTGTGGGGGAGGAAGATAACTTCATACGTTTTATGTCCAATGTCCTAGCCTATAAAAAAAATTCCCTGTTTGATAAGGTTTCACTGACACAAAGATTGAAAGCTATTTCCACAATGTTATACTGTAGTGATTTAACCACTAAAGGCCGATTCTCAGGTCGCATATTTCGCATGGAAACGACTCAAAGTCAGAGCGGAGTGAAATATTTCGTTTTCTTGCTCTCAGGTCATAGGTGAAATAGTAACGGAATTTCGCATCTACTTCGCCTAGGTGAAATTTCGTTCCTATTTCACAGAGACCATGCGTGAAATGTTACCCCCTTCTTTCCGCACGAATTGTGGACGAACTACTAAAAACGTGCTTATAAAATATTTCTCCCTATGGTGACCTCACCACGAGACAATTTTTGTTCGTATTTCGTATGTTTGACGTGAGAATGGCAAACGAAAAGAATTTTGAAATTTTTATTTCCCCAGTATTTCCCCTGTAAATTTTGTTCACCCAGAAGAACGGTTTTCCGTTGATGTCAACTTTTTCGCTGCTAAAATGAGCTGAGAAGAGGGCTTAAGCTGTGAGGATGATTCGGCCAAGGCAATGATGATCCTGTCCACATGAATTCCGGAAGTTCTGACTCTTTCTTTGTTTCTAGCATTAGCCTTCTCAGTGCTCCGAATTGGGCTGATATAATCAAGCTAATGAAGTGCACATTTGTTGCTTTTCTTATCATTTTCAATTTGCCGAGATCTAGTGTAGTCAGAGACATGAACCACTGGGTTTCACCATTCTTTCTGAAGGAGGAATGTATCTCTTGTTTAAATGGACTTTGACTGTTTCTCGAAAATGCCACATCGCCATATAAAGAGAGTAAATCGATAGGTGATCGGTAAATATAGCTGAGCTATAGCAAATTTCGCCATAATATAAGCAGGAAAATAGGTTTTTAAAAAATCAAAAGAGAAAGTCAAGTGGTTCAAGTCATTTGTTTATTTTATACCTTGTCCTTCCAATTCAACTTCCGATCTTTGACAATATACGGAGCAGGATTCTCAGTTAGCTTTCCAACCATGTGCACAAATGAGTACCCATCTACTAAAGCATGGCTAAACTTGGCTACAATCCCTGTTTCCATAGCCCCTTCATCTTGTGGGTTTCCCATGTGCAGTATAGCAATTTGCCACACTGGTCTACCCCTTTCGTAGGTGTTTGTAGCCATCCAAGTTGCAACAAAGCTTTCTAGTGTGCTTTGTCCAAAGTCGGAAATTGAGTATTCCCGGATATGCCAATTCAAATTCAAATGTTCTGGTTTGCAGTGAGCGTAAAAACTATAACTTCCGTATGTTGTGACGTATGCATACAAATTCCTATACTTTTCCGAGTTTCCTTCAAGGAAGCATCTGTAGAAATGGGAAGTAAATTCTTGTGCAGAGATCCATTTCCCGGAGACAACCCAAACTTGGGCGCAGTTTATGTTGGGTAGAGAGTAACTGTCATCCTGGCACATAATCATATCCATGATGTCGTTCGGAGGACGGTAATTGTGTCTCTTTAAAAGTTTTGTGACAAAGAGTTCAATCAGCTTGCTGTAAATAAAAAGAATTCCAACACCTGGGAGAACGAAAAAGATAATAGGGATCCATAATAGGATGTTGAGGGTGTTGACAAAAAAGATCCCCAGGCGAACCATTTAAAGAACTGTTTTCTAAAATTTTGAAATTTTAAGAGAATATAAATATGATATGATCTGTCTATCTTGAATCAAAAAGCTTAATGGCAAATGCTTTACTTCTGTCTAGGAATATGGGAAACAGGCTTGATCCAAGAATTCGTACAAACAATTTTCAATGAGTATGATTCCTCTAAAAACAAAAAAAAATAACTCAAAGGATAAGTATTGAAATTCAGAGAAGAAACTCTAAATGAGTGATGAGAACTCTTCCTTCTACCTTTTTCATATGGAGAAGATGTGATACAATTTTTTATATTTGTAACACATTATTATTATGATATAGTTGAGTGGAATAAACTTATTTTTTTCTTTAGTGTATTCTGAGAAACCTTCCTGGGCCATGTTCTTTATTGTCAGTGAATTATTGCACCTGTGCATTATCACAAAAACGTGAGAAAGGGTTGCAGCAGGTAATTTCTGATGTATATATGCTTATTAAATTTAAGGCATTGAACACCACAATATAAATGCACAAATTTTGTCTACTACTGCACAAATTCAGTTATAATTTGTTAAATGAGTTACACATCTTATCTTCTTCTTTTTGAATATTTATTTTAGAGAAACTGTTGATTTTTTTGCAGCGATAACACCAAAAGTTAAGTACTAATTTTATTTTACAAATTCTTTGACCTTGGCAAATTTATATTATAATTACCTTTAAATATTTTACTCGAAATGCAGTGCAGGTTTTTCAACAATAATGATATTAAATCGTGTTGTAATCAATAGTTATAGGACAAAAGTACATGTGCTCACGTGCAAACACGAAATACATGAAATTGCAAATGAATATCAATTAAATTTTCCAAAATGATAAGTAAAGTGGCTAAATTTCACACTAAGAACAACTGTAACTATGCATACATATTTATATCAAATTTCATTGAGCTCGAATTCGGATGTCGGATTCGAAGGACAACTGATGAACCGATTTAACAGATCAGCAAAAGAAGGCCGTCCGGAAGGATTCAGTTTCCAGCAATCCGTGATGATATTCAAAAATCTATGTACAAAAAATACAATTTTTTTAGAAATGAACTGTTATGCATGACCAGGTAAATATTATGCAAGATTTATATCCGTACGTACACATCTTTATCATCATATTTTGGTTTGGTCAACCTCAATCCTTGTTCCAAGAGAGATGGGAAATTGACATCATAGGATAACCCAGGATACGGATTATCTCCCAAGCTATAAATTTCCCAGAGTGTAACTCCAAAAGCCCACACATCAGTTTTCTCATTAAACTCAAACAACCTCAAAGACTCGGGTGCCATCCATTTCCATGGTAACGGCTCCTGTTGCGTTTTCACATAATTTGTATAATTGTACATTCGTCGAGACAGCCCAAAGTCACAAAGCTTTGCTTCCTTTTTCGCATTTAGAAGAACATTTCTCGCCGCTAGATCCGCATGAACAACATGCTTTGTAGCTAGATAAGCCATTCCACTGCAAATTTCTTGAGACCACTGATAAAAGTCTTCATACACCGAGCTATCCAATAAAGGTGACCTGTTTCTTGCAATGCCCTGATATCTGTCGCTACTACTCTCGGCAACATTTTCTTCACCCTGATTATCATCCATTGGTGGTCTTAATTTCCGAATGTATTTCTCCAAACTTCCCAAATGACACAATTCCAAAAATATGTAAACCTTCCCTTGCTTCAGATCACTTGTGTTAGCTCCAATCATTTCAGTAATATTATCATGCTTTCCAATATGAGCCAATATTTTTATTTCCGAGAGCAGTCCTTTTAAAGCAGTTTTATGTGCTTTATCCGCATTTGCCAGTTTTACAGCAACCTCAACATTTCCAATCTGATTATTTTCAATCTTCCCCCGACATACCTTCCCAAACTCTCCGGCACCAAGAATCCCCCCATTATCAATCGAAAAATGTCTTGGATCGATTTCATACCTGGTTTTGTCGTATGGACGCTTGTAAACCGTTACAGCAATTTCACTTTCATTCTCTTGACATTCATCAAGGTCGTCTTTGCTATAGCGTCTGGTGCTACTACCATGTAAAAATTCGTAAAATTCGTCTTTAGTGAGTACAGCTTCTCTAAAGTATTTTCGTACCAAGAAAACTGTAATGACTGTGCCGACAACCGTGCACAATAAAATTGCCCCCACAGTAATTACAATAATTAGTCCAGTATTTAAATGCATAGGAGTTGCAGTTGGTCCAGGAGAGATGTGAGGTTTTTGCGAAGTTGTTGTAGTAGAACTGATTGCCATTGACTTATCAGTTGAAATAAAAGTAGGGTGTGGAGTAGTAGCTAACGTTGTGGTTAAACCAATTTTTTGCTGGTAAACTTGAATTTGTCGCAATGCTTCCGTTCTTTTATCCACCCACTCATTTTTATGATGACGCCACCATCCAAATGTCGGCTCATTTTTACTTATTTCCAAAATTCCCCTCAGTGCATCCATAGCATCTCCTAAAATTACCATGGTGCTTGTATTCAACGCCCACGCATTTAACTTTTCCCAATATTTCACAAAATTTATCAGAGCCCTTGGATCCTCACGAAGGGTCTTGCTGGTTTCATAAAGTAACATGACGAAACCGAATTCAAATCCATTTTCAGGGTCAATCTTTCTAGTTTCTGCCATAAATTTTCTGCATTGTTCAAAAGTCACTAATCTCTGTATAAACATTCTATTTGCTCCCAAATTCACGGTTTCCTTGTCCTCATCAAAGTAAAATAGTATCTTTTGCGTGTCAGGATGATTAACTGTTTCATTATATTTATCCTTTTCCGTTTTATTCATAATTGAGAATCCTGAACAAACTGATATGCGGAATACATAGCCAAACTTATAAGATTCGTTAGAATTATTATTGAGAACATTGGTTTTAAGATAAGCCATGTCCACCTTTGAATGATTTTCAATTGTTTTGAATGGCAAAATAAAAGTGGTAATCACCCGTCGAACTTGAAGTAAAACTGTAGAATCGTCAAAATAGTCTTCTGCAAGCACATTTGGTAGTATCAATAAAATGATTTCCTCCAAACCATTTTTAATTTCTGACAATCCGCGCAGTTCAGTACTCGTAATATTGAGTCTTTGTGGACCATAATTTATGGTTTCTTCAAGAAGTACAACAATTTTACTAAATTTGTCGGAAATATTTCTCAAAAGCGGTTGCAATTGAGATTCAGGAAATTCCGAAAACCCTTGTCTTCCCACATTACCATACAAGCTCAAAATCACACCAGTATGATTTCTAGCATTTAAACTCGAAATATTATCTTGTTCGCTTATATGAATTAAATTCTCTTTAAAATCAATGTTTTTCGCAATGTCTTCCTTTTTATCAAATTTGTACTCTGTAACATTTTTGTTAATTTGCATTAACAAGTTTGTATCATTCTCCTGAAGACGCCACCAGCCCGCAGTTTTCAGCTCCACTGTTGTCTCATACGGAGTGTCAAATGCCTTGGATAAAACGACCGTTGTTCCCTTAGTCTTCGACCAGCGTCTCAATTCACCCCACGTCTCCACCAAACGACTCATATTAACCATTCCAGTTGCATCGGTATCTGGCAGACTGACTATTATTCCCAGTTGGTAAGATTGGTGTGACTGTAGTTTTAATTGGTTAAGACACTCTTGTAAATCAGACTTGAGTACTTGTATAACCTCAGATGGAACAAGGCTAATAAGCTTCTTTGGTGGGTATCGTAATAATATCACGTCGGGTTTTAGTGTCCTAAACGGTGAGCCACTGAATTCGCAATCTTCGGAACTCACAACCCATCCCCATTCTAGGCCAGTATTTGGAAAAGGGTGGGCTGTACCCTGATTTGCGTCTGCTTTAGTAATCATTTTATAGGGAAGTAAAATTGTTGTGACTGTAGATTTGGAATCAAAGTTCGCATGACCAGCGAGGCGTTCAAGAATATCCGGTAGTCCAGTTAAATTAACATCTGATGTGCTTTCTATATCGCTAATCGATATCCATACAACAACTCGGTTTAAATTGTTCAGGCGATTGTGGCGCGCTACTGAATACAATGCATTAACCCCACTTGATAATGACCCTATACATTTATTCAAATTACAAGCTCATTATAACAACTTTCTAACTATTATTATAATCTGTGTCCTGTGTTTATATATTGATAACGCTTATGAAGAGTGTGTGTACCTTGTTGATCTGCTTGAATTAAGTCATCCGCAGTATATTCAATGAAAAAAGCACTGAACTCCTCTGCTACCATCAAAACTAAAGGTAAAAGATCGCCAGGCGTATACCTGAAACGGTCATCTTTATCCCGAATAGAAACGTATGGATCAAAGCTGATTGGGGTGGATTCGGGAAATCTCTACATGTAATGTAACAATTTAATAATTAAATATGCGCTGAAAAGTAAAGCATTTTTGAAAATGTTAGTATTAAGTTCTTACTGCTCCGCCAACTCCTTTTTGATGGAGTAAAATCATTAGAAAAACAAACGCTTTCATGATTTCGGGAAATGTTGGGCAAGAAAATATACTTTAGTTGATGATGCTATGCCAAAGTGAAATGTTATCTTGTTTATGAAATTGCAATTTAACTTGAACCTCTGTAGATTTTTGATTTATATGATTGGCTTTCAGTTCGATTAATTCCAAGTAAAAAGGACGCAAAAATCCGGATGTTAAGTGAAATAAGTGTGGCTATTCCTTAAGCGTGTGCTTGTGGTCAATTTAGTTGAATTATACTTTATTGCAGTTCAATTGCAATTTTAACGATCCACATTTCGTACTATTAAATTACTCACAAGCTGATATTCAAGTAATACTGCCTATTAGACCAACAACAGCAAACACATTTCTGATCTACACCGTCATGCCAAGATTTCTAATTAGCTACCCACAAATCCGGATCAATGCGAGAAGGCAGTTTAGAAAAATTTCTAAAAGTTAAGGAAATTATGAATCGCTTAATTTTATCGACTACTTTTATTAAGTTATACAGCCATTCCAAATTATCTTCATGCAAGAAAACTAACGCACATTCATTTCAGGGAATTAAATCAGATTAAGATAAATAACAATAAAATAATAATCAATAAATATAACGTATAAATTGTTTAATGGAAATATTTTTGACTTTGATTAATTAAAGTTCGATGTAATTTCGTTACCTTCATATATATATATGTACCGTTGGTTGGTTTGGAATTTGGAATCATTTTGTACACTTATGTTGTTGTCAGTTAGACATTCATAAATACAATACACAATATAGGTTTAAAAAAGCGTTTAAGGAAATTATTTAAGCAAGTATATAAAATACAATTGGTTTTATGATTACATAGAATTAGGTACAACTGCAAATAAGAATTAGTGTTGACGTTAATCAGAAATTTGTGGTTAATGTTAAATTATCTAATTATTAATTTTTGGGTTGTAATCCAAATAGTTTTTTAAGTTAAAGTGTTCCTTTGGAAAGCAGATGGATTCCTACATCATGGAAGCTTGTCATGCATTGTTCGTTATTAGAATTTATTGATTGGAAAATAAAAACAGAAGAATAATGATAAATTTAGAAATAATATTTGGGCGGGGAGTACATGAACTGGAAAACCCTGATGACGCGGATTTGTAAGTTGAAGTTGAAATGGAAGTTTGTGTTGAAATGGAAGTTTGGGTTGGAATGCCAAATTTTTGCTGGTAAACTTGAATTTGTCGCAATGCTTCCGTTCTTTTATCCACCCACTCATTTTTATGATGACGCCACCATCCAACTGTCGGCTCATTTTTACGTATTTCCAAAATTGCCCTGTGTGCATTCATAGCATCTCCTAAAATTACCATGGTTTTTGTATTCAACGCCCACGCATTTAACATTTCCCAATATTTCACAAAATTCATCAGAGCCCTTGGATCCTCATGAAAGGTCCTCTTTGTTCCATAAAGTAACATGACGAAACCGAATTCAAATCCATTTTCATGCTCAATCTTTCTGGTTTCTGTAATAAATTTTCTGCATTGCTCAAAAGTCACTACTCTCTGTTGAAACATTCTATTTGCTCCCAATTTCACGGTTTCCTTGTCCTCTTCAAAGTAAAATAGTATCTTTTGCGTGTCAGGATGATTAACTGTTTCACTTAATTTATTCCTTTCCGTTTTATTCATAATGAAAAAATCAGAACAAACTGATATGCGGAATGCATACCCAAACCTGTAAGAACCGACAGCCTTGTTACTGAGAACATTGGTTTTAAGATAAGGCACAATCTTCGCTGACTCAGTAAATGGCACAATATAAGTGGAAATCAATTCTTGTACTTGAAGTAAAACTGTAGAATCGTCAAAATAGTCTTCTGCAAGCACATTTGGTAGTATCAATAAAATGATTTCATCCAAACCATTTTTAATTTCTGACAATCCGTGCAGTTCAGTACTCGTAATATTGAGTCTTTGTGAACCATAATTCATGTTATCTTCAAGAAGTACAACAATTTTACTAAATTGTTCGGAAATTTTTCTCAAAAGCGGTGGCAATTCAGATTCAGGAAATTCCGAAAACCCTTGTCTTCCAACATCACCATACAAGCTCAAAATCACACCAGTATGATTTCTAGCATTTAAAGTCGAAATATTATCATGTTCGCTTATATGAATCAAATTCTCTTTAAAATCAATGTCTCTCGCAATGTCTTCCTTTTTTTCAAATTTGAACTCTGTAACATTTTTGTAATTTGGGTTCTCCTGAAGACGCCACCAGCCCGCAGTTTTCAACTCCACTGTTTCCTCATACGGAGTGTCAAATGCCTTGGATAAAACGACCGTTATTCCATTAATCTTCGACCAGCGTCTCAATGCACCCCATGTCTCCACCAAACGACTCATATTTACGATTCCAGTTTCATCGGTATCAGGAAGACTTGCTATTATTCCCAGTTTGTAAGATTGGTGTGATTGGAATTCTAATTTGTTACGACAATCTTGTAAAACAGACTTGAGTACTTGTACAACCTCAGACGGAACAAGGCTAATGAGCTTCTTTGGTGGGTATCGTAATAATATCACGTCGGGTTTTAGGATCCTAAACAGTGAGCCACTGTTAGCGCAATTTTCGGAACTCACAACCCATCCCCATTCTAGGCCAGTATTTGGAAATAGGTGGCCAACACCCTGATTTACGTTTGCTTTAGTAATCATTTTATAGGGAAGTAAAATTGTTGTGACTGTAGATTCGGAAACTAAGTTCGCATGACCATCGAGGCGTTCAAGGGCTTCCAGTATTCCAGTTAAATTGACATTTGATGTGCTTTCTATTTCGCTAACCGATATCCATACATCAACTCGGTTTGAATTGTTCCGGCGATTGTGGCGCGCTACTGAATTCAATGCATTAATCCCACTTGGAAATGTCCCTATACATATATTCAAATTACAAGTTCATTATAACAACTTTCTAACTATTATTATAATCTGTGTCCTATATTTATATTTATGTTGATAACTCTAATGGCGAGTGTGTGTACCTAGTGTACCATGAATTAAGTCGTCCAAAGTCCATTCAATGAAAAAAGTACTGAACTTCTCTGCTACCATCAAAACTAATGGTGAAAGATCGTCAACCGTGTACCTGAAACGGTTATCTTTATCCAGAACAGATACGTAAGGATCAAAGTTGATTGGAGTAGAGCTGGGAAATCTCTACATGTAATATTACAATTTAATGATTAAATATGCGCTGAAAAGTAAAGTATTTTTTGAAAATGTTAGTATTAAGTTCTTACTTCTCCACCAACTGCATTTCGATGGAGTAAAATCATAAGAAAAACAAACGCTTTCATGATTTTGGGAAATGTCAGGCAAGAAAATGTACTTTAGTTATTGTAGCTATCACAGACTTAAATGGAATTTAAATTTCACTGCTAGGTTTGTAAAACTTTTATAAATCTAAACGATTTACAGTGTAATTAATATGAGAAATACCCAATATAAGAAAAATGGACGCAAACATCCGTTTTTCTAACCTAACAATGGACGTGCGGCTAATCCACTGATTGTGGTAAATATGGTTTTAGTATGCGTTATAATTGCATTTCAGTTAAGGCTTAGCTGGTATTAAACGCTATATATTATATGAAATGAAACGATGCATATAAGTTGTATCTAAAAATTCAAATTTTATTTCTGATAATGCCTAATTGCTCGCAAGGCGAACAGCAAGCAACTATTTTATATTTTGTCAATTATTACGGAGCTGAAAGCGAAGCTCAGCGGAGTATTGACTTGATCGCGTTTGTCTGTCTGTCCGTCTGTCACCACGATAACTCAAGAACGCGTTGACCAATTTCGTTCAAATTTGGCATGTAGGTCA
>JAQFZH010000884.1:0-26285 GCA_034695485.1 Entomobrya nivalis
AAAAAAATCTAACACAAGCTGTCATTCTTTATTTCCATACATTTCAAATCCATTTGCTTCTCTGTTGGGTATCATTACAATGATGAATTCACCTTTTTTTTTCTTCTTCTTCTTTACACTGAAAATATGAATTATTTATGGATCTCTCGTCTGTATAAATATTTATAGTAGTACACTAGTAGTCGTCCAACCTACAAAAAATAACTATTATTGTACGGGTTTTTATTTATTTTTATACAAAACTACAAGAGAGCTTTACTTCACTTGCTACCATGACACCAGCAGCTTTGGTTTTGGAAGTTTTTGTAATGATCTTTAGCTGTCCGTTTTTCGAAACTCCTATAAATAAATTGGTTCGTGCCGAAGAGGGTAACTCGAGAAGAATAATGGATGCTTTCCAAAGAATAAACTTGTAAACTTGTATGGCTGTTTTTTTATAACAGGTATATATATTTTTTTCACAAATGTGTGGAAAAAAAGAACGACAAAGGGTACAGGGGTACAGGATATTTTGATAATAGTGAGAAAAGACCTTGCTTCAGTCAAGCGGACACAAGACATCGTCAAGTTTACACAACTCCTTCACACCCGTCCACACAAAACACAAACCTTTATCGCCCAAGCGTTTGGGGTCGTGCTGGGAGAGATAATGCACATTGAGTGCTTTTTCTCTTCTTCTTCTTCTTTCTTCTTTGCCACCTATTTTGCACTTGTTATTTTTACTGTGTTTTTGGGTGCACAAATAAATTTTATTAGAACAGAACAACATCAAACAAGCACGTATTTAAGATGAAAAAAGAGGAGCATCTTGAAAAAAAGAGAAGGATGACTGTGTTGTGTACTGTACTGTGCACAGAGGTAAAAAAGGAAAGGGTTTAAAGATGCCTTCTGTGTGATTACATATTTTTTTCTTGTTCAGCTTCGTCTCTGGTTGCTCAACAAAACTACGGTATATATTCTGTAGAATTTTCCTCTGAAGATTTTCCTCTTTTTTTCATAACACTCTTTTCTATTTTAAGAAGTAGAAGAAAAAGAGAGTGAAAAAAGAAGAAAAATGATGGAAAGAGAAGATACAAAAAAGGAGAAAGGCAGGTGGTGGAGAAATAACAACTTTCCACTTATGTATACTCACACGAAGCAAAGTATTTATATATGTAATAGTGTATGGCAGGTTGAAATATGCCGTGTGTGAAAGTACAACGATTGAGGAGGAGAAAGAGAGGGGATGGCACGACTTTCTACTCTCTTGTGAATGTCAATACACTATTTTATTTTTTAAGTAAATATGTTCTCTGATGGATCACGACGAGACTAGACGAGAAAAAGTGTGAGAATTATTTTTTTCTTTTTTGGGAGAAGCGAAGCTTGCATTGCTCAAGTTCTCTCACTCCCAATTTTACAAAGTGAGTTGACCTGTTAAGGGAGATTCATTATTGCGTGAAATTATTTCACAAAGGAAAAAAAACTTTCTGGGTAGGCGAGGAGGCCAAAATTGTTTCGGTTTTCATTTTTAAAGGGAGAATGCAGCTGGTTGATGTATAATATGTACAATAATATTACATGCTGTATTGTCTTCGCTCCAGGGGATAGATGATGAGGATGAGGCTAATGTTTTACAACAGTCAAATAATATTTCATACAAGGTCGTTTTTTATATTTATTTATGTTAGTTGGGGTCATATTTTGCTAAAGATGCTTTAAGTTGTTGGGTATAAAAAAAATTCAGAGCTTTTTCCATCATGGATTAATTATACATTAAGTATGTTTGAAATACGCTGCCATTATCTATTCGGTAAATACTTTTTTGAGCTGAGTGACATTTTACAAAGTAGGTGGTTATTTCGTGTTTATATGGTTTTTCGTTGGTGGTGGTGGTGAATTAGTGAATAGCTAAAAGCAGAACAAATATATATTTAAAAGATTAAGTTTGTTGATGGGAGCTGTTTGTAGTGTGTCCCTCTTTGCATTACACTGTAATGCTTCTTTTTGCTACTTGGGTAGAATTTAGAAAGTGAAGAAGCAAAAAAGGCAAAAGAAAAAAATGGTATACTACTAAAAATGGCTTCATCTCTATCCACAGGGACTCCCAAAGCGCGATAATGCAGAGCAGGCAGTATATATTTATATATGAGAATGTTCAGTTCTCTCATAATGTATTATAAAACATATAACGAAAATACGTGTACTACGCAAAAAAAATCCCTGAAAACTTTATTATTATCGTTTCTCTACCAAAGCGCATTATATGAATCTACCCCGAAGAAAGAAAAAAAGTGAGAGAGAAAAAAAAAGATATGAGAATCGGTGAGGATAGTAGAAAAAGTGTATCGGAAACTCCAAGGAAGTGTATGATCTTCTTGCCAAATATCCACAAAGCAGAATTGTACACCAACCTCCACCACCACTACCATCACCATACCAACATCTATCTTTCTATCTTATAGTTCTCTAATGTTTTATAAAACAAATATGCCTTTAAAAAAAATCTTATATTTTTTTCACCATTTTACTCACCAAGTCCAAAGAAAACAAGGGGAAAATGAACAAGAAGAAAAGAAAAAGGAAGTGGAAGGGAAAGGAGAAAAGCTTCCAAAAAAAATTGTACAAGTGGTGGTGTATATGGTTGTATGTGAGTGTACAGGCTGTAGTGTATGCATTAAAGATAGAAGAGTATTCAAAGAGAGCTCAAACTTCTGACATGGAATTTCTTTCATGAAAAGCTGGGTACTCTCTCTCTCTCTCTTTTTCGAGCTTTCTACGAAAATCTCTGAGTTTCCAGGAGGCCCAAAATCCTTTTTTAAAAGTATATACCTAATAATAAATACGCGCTGTTAAACCTTACAACGTTCATAGTATAAGATTTCCCAAGTTTGGCTAAACTCTCAAAGAAGAAGAGAGAAAAAGCGCGTTTCACCATTTTACTCCACGGCACGTGTATCCACAATCGATTTTTTGACTTGGATAGCAAAACACACTCGTTTCCATCCATCTTCTCTCTGTATTACCCGTTCGTGTGGGTATACTTATATAACTTGCTTTTTCTTTTCCGTGTCTTCTCTTCTCTAACTATATAATATGCCATGCCATCTCAAATATAATTTTATGAGCTTTTTCTATATAATCTATCTTATAATTTATATATATATTATACACACATTTCTCTTTATATTTTGACTACTATTAGTTGTTATTCTAAATATTCCTTTACTTTTTCGGTGTTCATGTTCGTCCTTCCAGAATCTTTTTAGTTGGTTAGGTAAATTTCATATATATTAAATATCAATTCCTTGATGATTTACTATATAAACTATGTATACATACATACCTATGTGTGTATATTAACAATAATATTTGTGTTAAACCGTTTATGAATGTAATGTCATGTCACATGTGTCTGTGTGCGTACAATTAGAGGACACACACTCTATGCGTTAACTTGACTCTCTCTGACTCTCTGGTGGTATGGTGCGGACTCCCACTCACACTCTTTTTTTTACCACATAACTGCAGATAAAGTGCTAGCGCAATGTTTACTTTGTTTCTTCATATAATTCTTCTATTTACAAAATGTTGGGTGGTATAATGGTATATTTATATGCTTGTTATATACATATGAATGGACGCTGTACGGAAGATTTATATTCTAAATCAATAGCGGAAAGCATGTACCGTACATCCTTCTGTTGGTGGGCTTTTTCATGGCGAAGCATCATCATCCTCTTTTCTTTCTCTCGGCTTCACTTTTTCGAGTCTCCTCTCTCAACTCACACATTTTCTATGTAATCGATGCACGAATTCCTGGAAAAGGAAACTGGAAAGAATGAGCGAGCGAGAGAGAATGTAGTGTAGCAATGATTCATGAACTTCGCCTTTTGTAACCATGCTTAATTTATTTCTTTACACTACACAACACACAAAATGCGATGGAACGATGGAACCACAACTTATTTAATATTTTTGTGTACTTTTCCGCTGAAATGATATACAGGAAAATAGGGAAAGAGAAAGAGAGCTGCTCTATCTCCTGTGGAGACCGGGATACAATTCATTTTTGAACAAGAGAGAGCACAGTGCTAAAAAGGGAATTATTTTTGTGTCATGATTTAATGTAGTGATATGATATAAAAAAATATGAGGAAATGTAGGAATATAGTCAGTCAAGAAAAAAAAATCTTGAGTCAATCAAATATCTTCTCCAGCTTTACTTTTGGAAATTATATCTGTTCGACAAATAGTTTGAAATTAAATGGGGAGGGAGGGGATATGTATGTAAGGTGATATGATATGTTATGCTGACGGCTACTATTTTTTAGTGTTCTTTGGGATTATCAATTGGATAAAAACCCAGACAAGGGTGAACGGGGAAGTAATTTCAAGAAAAGCTGTTGCCGAAGGGGTCAAGAAATCAGAAGAGTTTCCTTTTTTTCGCTTGACTTTCCATTTGGCAAAAAAAGGAGATCGACAAGAAAGATTGCATGTTTTGATTTTGGAAGGAAAGGTGAAAAAAAGTCTATCTTGTAGTTGTTCAATTGAACAACTTGTTTATTCGTGGCATTACTAAAGTAAACGGCGGAAATGGGAAAATCCAAAGGAATCTTCTACCTAAAAAATCCCAATGTCAACAACAGTACCTTATTTTTTCTTGCTCAATTCTTCACACAAAAAAAATATACACGAAGGAGTCCCTTCGGCAAAAAAAGAAGAAAACTAATGAAAAGGAAATCGCTGAATATTGCTTGTTTGCTGGTATATTATGGTTAAACCTGTTAAAATTTATACCTATAAATTTCACTCCTCTCTCTCACACAGCTTACTTCACTTAAGTATTGGATTGGCGGTGGTGGTGGCGGCGGTTCTTTTTGTGCAGCGTTAAAAATACCTTCTGGCATAGCACCAACTATCATCATCATCGTCATCATTCACATTCACCAATAGCAATCTAATTAAACACAAGTGTGTGCGCTACCATCATCATGAGAGAGAAGCCCAAAAAAATATGAAATAGCAGCAGGAAAAAAAAAACGAAAGCAATTTCATCATAAAAAGTAGGAAGAAAAAAAAGGTATGAATATTTTAAGCATCACCGCATCGCATATCGCATCGCCTCCATGACATGCAACGTTGTTTGCTTCAAAAAGCCTCCTCTCCCTGCAACTCATGCACACACGGTTTATATATGCATGTTGTATGGATGATGATAGTAAGTGGCAAAGGTAGGTGGTGTCTAAAAAATACTTTTTCATGTGCATTGAAATAAGTAGGAAGGAAGGTAAATGAAAAAAATACTAAAATAATATAATGAACTGCTGCGCGTTCAGTTTATAGTTCACGGAAAATGGACAGACTATTAACTATATATTGTGTACAGACTACTCTGCACAAGCTAAACTAACAATTAATAAAAAAAAGCTATCTTCACATGAAAAACGATTTTTTTATACTCCTAAGTAGAAAAACGCGATTACTATATACCCACGACGACGACGACCATGGTATGGTCACAGTGAAAAAAATAGATAGAGATACAAACAAACAAACATGGCATTGGGAAAGAACGTTGACAATTGCCTTTTTAGACTTGAACTGAACGAAAAAAAAGTATGGTTGCATGTCATGCAGTTTTTGTTATTGTTCGCATCGCATTCTTGAAAAAAAAAAAGGATTTTCCCTTTTGTCCATGCAACGCTCTTTCTTCATTCAGTTCAGTAGCCTGGGAAGAATAACAAGCAGTGATATAGTATGGAAGCTCTTTTCGTAATTAATGAAAGTTAATTCAGTCTATCCATTTGAAATTACCCTTTGGTTTTTTTTTGTATTGCTACTTTGCTACCTTTAAAAAAAGGATAATAACGTTGCAACATGCAACTGTTTTTCTTCACTAGAACTCTACTTAATTCAATTCTAAAGCATGAGTCCAAGTACCACTTTAATATGAAGTGGAGTGGAAAATTAAACTTCTATGACTCCTTTTAGTATATTTATTCCATAATGATAAGAAAGCTTCCAAATATATATATATATCAGGTCAGGTCAGGTTACATACCTTTATTTTATTTTGGGAGAATATACATTTCATTCTCGGAGGAGCGGAGTGGAGGGAGTATTGGATTAAAAATGGGTATAGTGAACTCTGACTGTTTACTAAATTAGATTTGTTATTTAATGAATATTAGTGTTTCTAACAGTTTCATCAATGGAAATGTATCCATGTCAAAAGCAATTAAATAATGTGCACAAAAAACCCACAAAAATTATAAACAAGCGATTATTATTTTATTTATTTTTAAATTTTCATGGAAACATGGAAACCTTGAAAAAGCAGCTTATGTAAAAAACAAGAACAAAATTGTCATACATGCTTGAAATTGTGAGAAAGGTTTAGTTGGAAAGCCCAAGAAAATAAACAGAAATTCCAAAGAATAAATTTTTTTTGGCTAGTGACCTAATAAACAAAATATAATCAGCTTTAACTCACTCAAACTCACAATCAGCTTTAATCAAATTAAAAGGAAAGCTCTCTCTCTCTCTCTTCAATGCATATCGTAATGCACTTAATGTGGTAAATGTACTTATTGTAATTTCTCCTCGTTTTCCAATATTCCACACAAGCTACCACGCTCTACGCTGCTTACACCAACTCCAAAAACACATCAAAGCTAACAAAGTTACATTATACTGAAAGAAAACCATACTGTCTTGTGGTTTGGTTTGGTTGGGTTCCCCGCAATCATACTTTTGATACTATATAGTACAAATAATCATTTAATAATAATATCATATCATACGCATTTCCATTTTCATAATCCATAACCAACGCAACGTCAATGTCTTCATCGACCGACACTGCGCCTCCATTCCGTCCATTCACATAAACTGATGATGATCAATGACATGACTTCAATAATCTTATTACCATCATCAATGTCAACTTTTTGAATATAAATAAGATGTATACCCACACAACACACATTCACATTCCTCTATCTGCATTCCAATAACTTTATCTATAAAATATGCTTATGCTACTATCCTTTTCATTCATTATGATTTACACCCATGTGTATTCACATATATGCATTATTGTGCAAAACCCTGTTCCATATCAATTTTTACATTGCATCATCATCGCATATCGCCATCCAACCAAATATATTAAAAACCCTCATACATACTTTTATATATACTCATTGAACCTCCATATATTTTTCTCTCTCTTTCATTCCAGTTCACTTAGAAAAAAACTCACTCAGCTCTCAGCTCACAACTCACACGCACCTTTTCACTCTTTTTTTCCAAACCAATTACTGACTCATTCCAAAGAGAACTACATAAAATATGATGTAATCCAATTTCTCAAAGAGCCAAGTTAGGAAAGCCTTATACCTACCTACCTCCACCTATATGGCTTCCTTCTTACCTTACCCATTACACACATCCCCATCCCCTCCACATATGCATACATCACTCCATTCCATTCCACATCCCTAAATTTTCTTCAATTTCGGAATAGAAATTAAATTTGAGTGTTAGAATTACTGCCACATATACAAACTCTTACATCTTATACAATATTTATCTATAATAATTTAATGTGTACACTACAGTTATTATTACCCATTGCACTATTCACAGGAAAGATTTTCATGCGAGCGAGCGAGTGACTATTGATTTGAAAAGCAAAAAAAAATCATAGCCGTTTTTTTTGGAGGAACAAAACCAACCCAAACCAAACCACATTCGCAGGCATCACAAGAAGCGTGTGCCTCTCTCTCTTTCAAAAAGAGCGTGTGTGTGTGTGTGTGTGCGGGAGGGGTCATTGCCCTCCAAACATATGCCGAAAATCCTAGAGAGATGCTTCTTTATACCAAAGCTTACTTTTTTATTATTATATTGCACCATGCATACCACCACTTCTCCCTTCTGCTATAATACTAGTTTTATAGACTATATATTTTAACTAACAGTAAGACTACTAGCATTACTGTACACCACGGCCGCACCAACACCACCACTACCGCTGCAATTGCTTCTTCTTCCATTTTTTTATTCCATTGCATTACAATGTAATTCCAGTGTATTATCATCATCAAAGTATACTTTCTTCATTTTCATACATACATACACTTTGTTTAGCTAACTTTGTTCAAAGTTTGAGAGAAAATGATGATGATTACAAATTATATGTATAATAAAACGTTTCTCTCTTTTTTTACACACTCTGCTCTCCTCTTCTTCTTCTCTCTGAAAAAAAAAACACACATTAGAACATTTATTATTGCATGTTTTTGTATATACATGTTATAATGCCATGATAATTGATAATAACACTTTTTTCATACTTTCTTTCATATAGGTATATATTTTAACGTGTAAAACGTAACGCCAAAAAAATAGCCCAAGCCACATGAAAATGTATACTGCGCTGTTTATGTGCATGTTCTGCTCTTGTAAGTTGTTGTGTGTGTGTCGTGTGTAAATGTTGCGTATATCGGTGGCGTTTTTTTCATCATGCAACATTGTATTTTATGTGTGCGGACTCCTCTGAACAAAAAAAAACATAATAAAAACGTCTAAAAAAGATGCGTTCGTTCGGTTTTTAAAGGGGTGGAGTGGGGAAAACAGGGTTGAAAAAAATATATACTGCTGCATGATGGGCAATGACCGGACCGCAGTATTGTTTAATAGCATACTATAATACATTGTTGTTTTTAAGGGTGGTATACAAAGTAATAATAATGTACACATAATATGCATACTATTTAATATGATAGTTTATACTTTTGGAAGTATATCACCATTTACCACCAAAAAAACCAATCTTATGTCATAATACCTTTCGAATACAAAAATAGACCTTGATGGAAAAAAATGGTATTAAAAAAAATAATTTGAAAAATATTTTTTGAAAAGATGATTGTTTACCTGGAACTGAAATAAATTGTGAAAATGAGAATTATGGATGATTATAATTTTTTTGCAAGAATTAAGAATGTGCGTCAAAATTTTGTTGTTTCTTTCAGATAGATACTTCCCCAGTTTTAAAGACAGATTTTTAAAGAGTAAGAGTAAAAAGGAATCCATTTAATTTTTAATTGGATACATTGTAATTAGAGGATTTTACAACATATTACATAGTCATCATGGTAATTGTTTGCGAGTTTTTAGTTGATAAATTAAATTAAATACTAGGAAAGAGTTTTGTCTGTTCAAAAGGCTATATGGGTGATGGGGTACTAACTTGACTCACTGATACTCAAACTTTTTATCAAACAAACATACATTACAGAAATACACATGCCATGCTGCTTCCACACATAAAAACTAAAAGCCTTGTTTCTACTTTTCCTTTTATAAACTCTTTCATCTTCTCTAAGAATGATTCTGGGGAAACTTTTTTTTTGTTCACTATTGGCTTTAGAGTCTCGGAGTCACATTAAAGCTAACAATACCAAAAACTGTCAACTGTCATCAGCGTATTTAGTATTTACTCTTTGCCAGGCCAAAACCGTTCATGAATTTCAGGTTTCACCCAAATGTAAACAGAGAGTTTCAACTATAAAAGGACAAGTTCACAATACCAATATAACTTTTTACAAAACTTTTTATTTTTACTCAAACGAATGAACAGAGAGAAAGATGAAAAGTAAAATGTACTCTCATTTGCGTATTTATTGAAAATACCCATAATGCATTATTCCCCTTCAATTATAAAAAGTTTATTTAAAAAAGTAAATAAAAATAAAATCAATAAAAAAAAACCAATTGTTCATCTTCCATCACTCATTCATGGTAACCCCAAAAAAACATGCACCCTTGCAAAATAAATCTGTTTTTTCCTGGAATCTTGACTGAAAAAAAAGATCAGATCAAAACTGAAGAAATACCTTGACAACAAAACACACACAACTTTAACATCTTCCAAAGAAATACATGTAGATCTTCAATACACACAGATTACTCATGGTAGGAATTTAGTTGGGTTTTTAACACAAGACAAGGTATCCTCATCGCATCAGTCACTCTTACTTTTTTTTCTTCTTCTTCCTTTTCCTTTAGCTTGCTACACACGTGCCGTTCAAAAAATTGTCGAGACACGTGGAGAAGCTGGAAAAAAAGGCTTACATTTTTGTTGTCAAGTTGAAGGAACTCATCCTCTTTTTCTATTACCAAAAAAATCTTCTATAACAACCAATGCCATCACCACCACCACCACCAACTCCCACAAAATCCTTAAAAGAGCTCTCCCCCATTTATATACTTGTTCATCTCGCATTGCATTGCTCTCTCCAGCAAAGCTATAGTAGCCAAGTCAAAAAAGACCACATTTACTATAACTTGCGTAGATACAAAAAAAATGTATGTAAACTTGTTCAAATGACGATGCGATAGGATGATATCTTCTTTCTCTCTCGCTTTTTGTTAGATGCGTGTAATTCCAAGTTCCAAGTATCCATCTAGTTTTTCTAGGATTATTGCGTCAAAAAAAGCGAAAAAAAACGCATTGAAACTCTCCAGAAGCGTTTAGTACACAAAATACAAGAAGAAAAATAAGGATTTTTTTTTGGGGAAAAACGTATTTTATGTAACTTGAGGATCATCACAACAGCTTGAATTACTCGTGTGTTATGTAAGCACTATGGTAACAAAATGTGGATATCCAGGAATATGTATTTTTTTAAATGTTACCGTTTCAGTTTACTTCTCTGATGTGAATTATCTGATAAGCTTGATGGTAATGAAGTAAAATAATTTGCTAATTAATCATTTTAATGAACATAAAGTTATACTGATACTATAAGAAAATTTAGAATAATTAATTAACCTAAATTTATCCTTAAAAAATAAATGTAAGAAAGTTGTGAAATGAAAATTTATAGAATTGGTTTAGTTTTTTAGAACAGAGTCCGACCTCTAGTAACCCGAAAAGGTGTAAAATGCAGTGCAGTGCATTCTGCTCTCGTTCTCTGCTGTATTTTTTGATGCGTCAAAAACGTCGAGTTTCCTTTGTTTATTTGCTTGGGATAAAAATATGTATGCATTTCATGTATCTTGGGTTGCCCCAAAGACTGTCAAAAGTTTGTGGTGTTTGTACGCGGGCTTAATCCTTTGACATGTGTTGTAGGGCTATATGCCAAAAAAAAAGTCAGCGGAATAACAACCAACAACGGACAAAAGATTGGATATTCATTGCTCTGGCCTATCTACCTGCCTTGTGAATTGTTGAATGGATTGGAATACAAAGAAGCTAAAAAATAGTTGAGGTTTTTTCTTCGTTGGGCTAGTGAAGAGCTTCATTCCCTTTTTGTTTGTGATTTGTTGTTTGAGGGTGTATTATAGTAATTGAGCAAAGGAGTACAGTTTTTTTTGTGAATTAAAAAAAAAAAAACTTTTAAGTATTTTTTGGTGATTGTTTGCTGATTAGTTAAAAATGACGAAGTTGGAGGAATGGATGCTCAAGTTTTTGAGCAGTAATGAGTCGTTTTCGACTTCAATGCAGAAGGATGAAGCTGTCAAGGCTTTTACGGTTAGTAAAATGATTTAAATTTGAAGTGCATTTAATTACTAATGAGTGTTAGGTTTATAAATAAATAAAGATAATTAATCATATGATTTTTTTAGGATTTCGATCGTTTGGAGGGAGAGGAACTCAACTTAAATGTGGAACAACTGAAGGATCTATGCCGTCGGATTGACGATTACATAACCCAAAGCAGACCCGGATTCAGCCAAGATCCATCTCAAAAGCTGGACGCCTTCTTTGTCAAGCTGCTAGAGTTCGTTACCAATCTAGCCCGTGTCAACGGCCAAGCTCACGATTTCATGCGTGACGACACTAGTTTGATTGCAACTCTAACGTGGTATCTAAACAACAAGTATCGGAAGGAAGACGAAGTCAAAATTTTGAGAACCATTGAAGTCCTATCTAAAGGTTTAGTCATCACCTGGTCGATTCCCTACCTCAATCAATTGGTGAAGCAAACCTATGCCATTCTTTTGAACACCGGGTCATCCTCAGAGGCTTGCTTGTACTGCTTGCGAATAATTACCAACTTGGTATCCCTGAATCCCAGCTGTCTCAACATTGTCATCCGCGATGTCAACTACAAGATTGTCCTCAAGCGTGTTATGCGCCTGCTCGCTGAAAAGAACACGGGAAGTGAGTTGATGGCCATGGCTGTCAACTTTTGCTACTTGACTGATCAAGGGATAAGTATGCAAATTGCCACACAAATTGTCAACATCAGAAACACCTTTGCAGGAATGCAGAGTAAAATTGAAAGCGATAATTTTCATGGCGTCGAAGACATTGCTAACACCATTCACTATATCACCTTGTGTGTCAACACGATTCTCAACCGGTGTTGTCAAGACTACATCGAACGGAGCACGCAGGACATTCTGGATAACAAGAAGTCTGAGTCTAGCCGCGTCAAGAAAACTGTGGAGGAGGTTTCTCTCATCGTTTTTGCCAAATTTTTCACCAAATTGATTCCACTGCTGCGTACGGATAAGGGACAGATTATCGTCATTGCTTTGCTCAGATTAATTAAAGCTTTGTGCCCTAACAGTGTGCCTGTAGAAGAGTATGATGATCTTTGGGTATGTTCATTTGAATTAAATTAAGATTTTAATTTTGTGCAAAGTTATTTTTTGAGGTAGATATTAATTATGTTGTGTCATTTATTCTGCAGGAGAGCATGGCGAAATCTCTTAACGAATTGTCAATGGTGGCATCTTCCCAATCCAAAGTTCAAGTTGTTGTGCTGGATACTCATCTGCATTTTGTGGATAGAATTTTGAAATCAAATCGAGGCAATGTGTTGACTCCAGATGCTTTCAAAAATGGTTTGACTAGCAGCCAAATCATTGTTTCTTCTCGGTCTACCGACTTGAAAAGAAATATTTTGACCATTCGGATGGTAAGCGGATTTAAATAGAAAACTATTGAAGTATTTTTTTGGGAAAACATCTGTCACTTTTTCATTACATTTTATTACTCTTTTTTTTACTTTCTAGCTTAATCGAATTAATGCCTTGGCGAGCACCCAAACCAGGAAGAATCACGGTGATGGGATAATGAGCAAAGTTTCGAAACTGCTTAGCGAAGGATCTCTCTTGAAACTTTTGGATGACCTATTGTCCGAAAACTCGGAAGACGAAAATAGTGTACCATGCATCCAAATGTCTACGTGCATCATCGAAATTTTGAATGTAATCTCGAAATCGACCAAGAGTCCCAATGTGTTGATTGAAAGCCTGGAGAAGGAGAAGACTTGGTTTCACATTGCTAATTGCATTGTTAATGGGGACGAAGAGTTGGTTACTCAAGCACTAGGATTATTGGGTGCTGTTGGATTCTCTGCAAAGTGGTAAGTATAAAATATTTATGTGCTAGTTCAATCTAATATGTAGTAAAATATGTACATTTAGAGTTATTGAGTTGAAATAATAAATAAATGTTGAACTGAATTTTAGTCGTGCTGGAGTTGCAAGAACTGTATTGGAAATGAGAGAATCGTGTCCTGCTTCTACGGCAGTGATTGGAGTCCCAGAACGCACTCAATTTCCTTCCTTCCATGCTCAGATGGGAATGAAAAGATTAAACGATAACTTGGAAGTATTTGAAGAAAATCACGTAGAGGTAATACATGTGTTGATACATGGGTAATATTGATGGAGTAGCTTATGAACAAAAAAATTAAATACCTAATTTATATTATAGGGTGCCGATCATTCCATCGATGATGTTCTATCATGGTACAAGATGAAAAATGATATGCACGAGATGGAAATGTCGAACATGAATGATCACATTTTCCATTTGAACCGAACGATCGCTCATCTAAAAACCCTGGTAATTGGAATATTTTAATGCTTTTAGTTACTTAATGAGATGCATTTTTACGTACAATGTTTAACGGTTTAATTTTTTTTACTTTCTTAGCTTAACAAGCAAGCAGAATTAGTCGCAAAGAGATCTATGGCAACAGGAACAATGAAAAAGAGCTTTAATGATTTGCAACAACAACTGGAAGTCACCAAAGAAAAGAAAATGGCGATGGAAATCAAACACTTCAAGGTATGCATATGTCGTTTGTAATGATTACCTAATTGTAATTCATTTGTGAGTATTGGAATGTGAGATTGCGTGTTATTCATAAATGTATGATACAATTTTATCTGTTTCCAGGCTATCGATTCCCTTAAGCAGCAGGTGAAAATGCAAGAGACAAATTACAAGAAAAAATGTGGTCGGTTAGAAGAACTGGAAAATGAATTCAAACGATTGAAGGCATCTAGTGCTGGTGAGTTATGCTTGAGTGTTTTAAGATATAACATTGCATTTATATGTATACTAAGAAAATGAAACGATGGTATAATTCAAATTATATATCTATTTTATTAAACAGAGATGGAAAAGAAGAGAGATGAAATTGTTCAGAACGCTCAGAAAGTTTCCGCGGAGAAAAGAAAACTGCAGGAAAAATTGGATGAAATTGAAAAGGTACATAAGTAATCTTGATCATATACTCTTAATCTTTTTAATCGGGAGATATATTTTGTTAAAGTGTAATTTATTAACTTTTCTGTATAATTTTAGGAGTTCAAATCATCAAGACAGAAGCTGTCAACAATGGAAACTGACCTGAAAAAGAGTGAAGAGGCCCGTAAAACAGCGGAATCTCTCTTGGAAGCCGAACGTCGAAAAACAGAAATAATTCAGCAAGTACTTGGAAGTCGTCTTAATTAAAAAGTTTAATGAGTACTGTGTAACCAAAATAATTATATCTTCCTTATCATGTCATTGTAGCTGCCTACACGTATACGCGATACGTTTGCATTCGAAATTTAAAAGTTTTATAATATTTAAGGTCTAATCTTAAGAATTACTTACCCTCCTTACAATTTACTATTTAAAAAATGTAAAAAAAATGTTTCATTTTGTGTGTAGTAACGTTAAGCCCTTGCTTTTAATAACAATCACAACTTTTTAATATTTACTTCTGACCAATAACTTAATTTGTTATTGAATATTTCCGTCGAGTTCTCATTTTTTAGCTCGTATATTTTTGTAACTATACTATAACCATTTGTGTGCCTGTATGAGAAGTGAAGACTGCATTAGCATTAATATTATGTGAAGTATGTATTATGTGAAAGGATTAATATTTAAGAATGATAGAATTTACAACATACATATATTATGAGTATGAGGTATAGATAGAACGATGACTAGAGGACCCAGAAGGTCTTGGTGATATTTTTTATTATTGACAGAGTTATGCAACAATGCTGAAAAGCTTTTCAGTTTAAACTCTCTTTTTTGCAAATGGCTAAAATTTCAACAAATTTTGAAGCGAATACTTCGCTCGGTAAACTTAAATGATAATGTGACAGATTACTTTTTAATTTTTGGAAATAAATATGAGTAACTGAAATGATATGAATTTTATATGATTGGTTGTATATATAAATACTTAATTTGCACAAAAATAACTGTAAATCATACTGCACTGCGTTCGGATTTTTTGTAATAATGATATACTCCATAATATTAGATTTTTATTTTTCTTGAATTAACTTCTGCAACGTTTCAGATACTTTTTTCATGTCTATTTTCTCTTTGGTATTGTCTTTTACGAGGGATATTAGCTTATTTAAATGCTTTGACTTTTTCTTCGTTTTGATGTCTTGAACAAGCTTGGGATTTTGCTGGATAACACGATTACATAATTCTTGAATCACTTTATCATCACTGACCATTAGCCATCCTTCTTCTTCTACAATCTGGGAATTTACAAAACAAAAATGAGATAAGTACCAAAATTATTAATATCCATCCATAGTATTTATATTCATTTTGAAATCTATGTCCTTACCTGAGTTGCACTTCGCTTGTCTCCGTCAAACAATCGTGCAAAAACATTTTTCGCTATAGACACATGTATTTTTTCTGTCTCAATCAGTGAAATAGTTTCAGCTATTATAGCTGGATTTATATCTATTTTCTCAAAGGACAAGTCTCTATCATTCAGTTGTTCCATAACTTCAGTCAGCAACACGTTTGCTGCACGGACACCATATTTTGCTGGAATGTGGTCCATTACACATTTAAAGTACTGACTACAACCGGGAGTGCTCTGGAAAAACAATGTAATTATGCAAACATGTAATTACTTTAACTGTATCATTTCATTAACCTAATGATATTCAACTAAACTTACCACCATAACATGCGCAGTTTCAATTCGAAGACTAAAGCTTTTAATTAAAGTTTGCCTGACGACTTCTGGCAAGTCTACTATGGACTTTTTGATTGCAGCAATATTGACTTGGTTAGGTAGTGAGTTATTGAGATCATCTGAATCTTCATAAAGTCGCAAAGGTGGTAAGTTAGGTTCCGGCATGAAACGATAATCCTTAAATTAATAATAATAAATTAACAAATGAAACTTCAAGTTGAGATTCAAACAAGAATACATATTTGAATTAAACTAAACATTTTAGACAAACCTGTTTAACTTCTTTATCTCGCATTGGCAATGTCATTTTATGGTCAACGTCATAGGATCTAGTTTCATTTGTGATTGTACCTCCTCCCTCAAGAACTTCAATTTGACGTTGTATTTCATACTGGATTGCACCAACCAGTGATCGTAAACTGCTTAGATTTTTTATTTCTGTTCGGATCCCCAAAGGGTCACCTTTCCTGTTGACGGATATATTTGCGTCCACTCTCAAGGCACCCTCTTAATTAGAAACCAAGTAAAAGTTAACAATATTAGTTCAATGATGCTTAACTAAAACAATTGCGTATTAAATAAAAAATATATGCATTTTTAGCAATTCATCCTTCCTACCTTCCATACGACAGCTACAAGCGTTTATACTTTGTAATATCAAACAAAGTTCTTTGACTAGTGCCGCTGCCTCCTCCCCATTTTGAAGGTCAGGTTGAAATACAATCTCCATCAATGCTATTCCAGCTCGATTGAGATCTATTAAACTCCTGTGAATAGTAAGAAGTGTTCCCCAATTAATTGATAAAAATTAACAAACAAATTGATTGGATATCCAAGCAAGCAGTAAAAACACTGACCTGTTCAACTCGTCATCGTGCAAACTTTTACCACTGTCTTGCTCCAATTGCAGTTGACGAATTCTACAAGTTTTATAATAAGGTTTAGACTTTTCGTCTTGTGTCATCACCAAAAACTTGAGCTCTCCATACTCAGCTATTGCTTTCCTCTGTTGGGTTATTTGGTAACCAGCCTGCAATTTAAACATTTGCTTTCATAAACTATTGAATTGATATCTAATAGCAATAAGATCATTTGATTATATTGAGTTTTGATTTTTAAATATAAAAGAAGGCTTACTGGTAAATCTGCGTAAAAATAATGCTTGCGGTCAAAAGTTGATATAGGATTTATCTGACATGACAATGCTGTAGCTGTACCCACTGCTGCTTCCACACACCGACGATTAATAGCCTACAAAACAAATATGATAACAATCAGAATTATATTTTGATCTGATCATATGGTGAATTTTAAGCAATATAAAGTAAAAATTTACTAACAGGTAATGTTCCTGGAACAGAAGCATCAAGAAGTGACACCAAAGTGTTTACTGGAGCACCAAACTGGGCACTTGCGGGTGAGAACAGTTTGGAAGTCGCTTGGACTTGAGCATGGACCTCTAATCCAACAACGCTTTCCCATCCTCCAAGGCTACAAAATACAAAATTATATCATTCTAGAAAGAAAGCTACAATTAATCTATAAACAGTCATAAATTATGACTATGACTCCATAATCGATATTAAAACAAGTTAGTAAAATTCTTACCGGTGATCTACTTTATTGGCAACAGAAGAGAAGCGCCGAGTTAAAAATAACCTTCTGGACAGCAACATTATTCAAGCAATAAAGGTAAACTTTCACTGAAAGGATGCTCGTCTAATTAACTGTAAAGTTAATTGATCATTTCTTAACCAACAGTGACATATTTAGATAGAGCAGAAAGTTGGCTCTGCTGGAAGACGATGAAATGAAAACAAGCAATTCAGCTCCTGCCTGCCTGCAACTGCAACCATGCGTGATCATCTGTTTTCACATGTGTTATAGTACCATGTACTATTCTTATGAATGAAACCAAGCAAGATTTTTATGTGTAGTGTAGGTATGTTCGGAGTTCGGCTTTTGGAACTTCTATCCAATACTGTGAAGTCATCTTCATTTTAAGTATGCTTTTAACAATCATTTAATGAAATTATGCTTTTTGCCATAATAATGAGTTTACTTTTACTCGCTTTAAACCAATTTATAAAATTATTAATTTTTCTTTATTTGTATACATTTAATTTCAGGGAGCGATTTCAAAAACAAAACTCTACTTTTTTAACTTTAAATATCGATTAATAACTGAAATGTTCATATAATGATTATATTATTATTATTCTCCATTAATTCTAAAAAAAACTTACGGAATTTACAATTTAACACATACAACCATACATACGTTTGACGCTTACTTAAACACTCCCACTTTCTTATTAAACTAGCCAAACATAGTAACTTCAAAAGTTATCTTTTTCCTTAAACTCGTCATTGTCATCATTAAAAAAATCGATTTCAATTTACTTTCAATTCTAACTCATCGACAATACTTGTTGTAACTTAATGGTCAAATTATAATTCAAAAAGAGCGTTAAAATGTACTGCGCAATTAAGATTTATTTAAGTAGAGATACATCTTGTGGTTTTGCGTTTTCTTGATGGGGTTGATCCTCTTGAGTAAATGGGCGATAACATTTACCATATCTTGACTTGGAATTTTAGTCTTCTTGGACTTGAACTTCTGGAGTAGTTCAGTCACAGTTATCGGCTTTCTAAGCAGGTATCTTCGAACAGCTTCTTCTGTAATCCCTTCAGACCTATCGAGTCAAATAAGTAAAAAAACATTATTAACTAATTAAAACTACCATTATCACCCCAGCAACTATATTTCCAATGCAAATCCTCAAAACCAAAATCTAGAAAGCAGAGAATCCCGACATTTTGTTGATAATTTAAGGGCAAGCATCTCAACGTTCTAAGTTTTAATACTTTTTCTTTTTAAAGGGAGTTCAAAAGCTCATTAAGTGTTCTTCCGAATTTCGATATAACGGCACTCCAACATACCATGATGTCACTTACGTTATATAATGCCGCATTAACAGTAAGGGCTCATAACTGTATACCGAAAAATCTGACCGATATAGCCTATAGCCAATTAACATTATACAGGTAACCGTTATAAAAAAACTTTAACTGCATAAAAAATGCTGTCCTTTTAGCATTACTCTGTACGGTTTTTATATATGGAGGATTGTTCTTTTACTCATTACAAAGTGACCAACGGCAATCATTTGAAATAATTTGAATAATACACCAAGCCAGTACATAAAAAATAGCAGAGTAAACCCTTGTAGATGCTGTAAGTAGATACTCAAAGAATATAAAATACTTTTTACATTTGAAATTGAACGTTAGAATCAATCTACGTCTCGAATGACCATACGACACCTAGTTTCGACTTAAAATGCGAATATCTAACGTTTCCCGCATTTTTCAGGTAACGTAGCATTTCGAATTCGAATTTGAGAACTAACTTCAGATTCGAAATCTACGCCAGCGATTTACTCACTACAAAGGAATTCAGCTATTAACTTTCATATTTAAAAGGGGTTTGTCCTATCCTCTAGGGATACTGGAGGGCATGGGGTAACCCCTAAGCTTACGTAAGGTCTAGGTACCACAAAAAAATCAAAATTTTTCATTGTACCAGAATAATCCATAAAACTTTTTAAAAAAAGTTTTCGCGCGATTTTTCCAAATTAGAATTTCGAATTTAAAATAATACTTCAGATTCGAAATTTACGGCTTCTACATGCATACCGAGTTTAACTCGTGTATTTTTTAAAAATCCCTCTTAATATTGCAAGAAACCGAATGTTAAAATTCGTTATAGTTTTCGAAATATCAACGCGACGGACGTACGTACGGACGAATAAATGGACAGGGTACAGTCAAAGGACACAAACACAATAAATACTCTCTTCGAGTATCTAATAAAAGGACAAGGACAAAATAACGACACAATTTTCACAACAAAACAATAGGAACCATTGATTATTTTTTGGCAATTTCAAACTTCAACATGGGTTGTTACAATTAAAAATGTCGATATAATTAACGTACGATTAAATATTGAATATTGTTGCTTATATTAGTGACTTTGTTTTAAAGTTACGATGCTGCTTGCATATACATGATTACATATACAATAGTTCGTCACAAAAATATAATTTCGTTATATAGTCATATATAGTCTCATAATTTCATTTGGTTTAAATTCATTCTTTTTTTTTGTCTGTATAAATGCTACTTTGCAAATAATTTCATTTTTGGATTTTCTATTTAATTTATAGAAGGAGTGAGTCCGTGCACGGAATACGCCCTTACGCTGCAGACTGAACCAATGCTGGAGACAGTTCAATTTTCGCTTTCTTCGCATTAGTCACGCTATTAATCAAGTCCGAAGTTGCCTTTCGTTTCCCTCCACTAACTCCATCGACATCGGGCGTTCCATCCCTCGAATTCCCAGAATTATTTCCACTCGAACCACTTTCCAGCTTAGCTGTCTCAATCGCATTGTCCAACTCATCAACAATCGCGGACTCATCCTCATCATCAGAAAGATTTTCCTGTGCGCTGGAATCACTCTTATTCGCAGGCTTTGCCTTCTTTTTAGCAGCAGGTTTCTTCTTAGTCTCCTTTGAATCATCCGTTTTCTTCGCATTTGCATCTGCCTTCTTCTCCCCATCTTCCTCCTTCTCTTCATCATCCTTATCTTCTTCCTTCGCTTTCTCTTCTTCTTCATCAGAATCCGAGTCCAACAGATTTTTCAATCCTTCTTCTTGATCAACTCCCTTGATCTCATTCTTCTTCTCCTTCTCGTCTTCAGACTCAGTTCTTCAAATCAAAAATAAATACATTTCCCCCCAAAAGTTAATCAAATCCTATATGTTTAAATATCTTTGTATTCCTAAAATGATGTACTTACTCTGACGTATCAGAAATATAATCCAACTCTCGCCCTTCCTCATCCCCGTCATCGGAATCTTCATCAGCTTCATTGTCTGAACCCTTCCTCTTCTTTTTAGGTTTACCTGGTTTCTCTAAAACAATTCAACAAGATCACTGTTACTTCAAAGTTCAAACATAACTAATAAGAATATATTAACGTAAAGTGATTTAAATCAAATTTACTTTTCTTCGGTTTCTTATCCTTATCACCTCCTTCCTTGTCACTTCCATCTTCAGACTCATCATTATCACTGTCTTCCCAATCCTCCATTTCACTAACCTTTAATCCAGACGATGCTACAAATATAAACGAATTAATTATTTATCGAAGTAAACAACACTTCAAAATATCACATTAGCAAAGTACTACACCCACCCCTGTTACTACACATACCTTTCTTGGAAGGCTTCCCACTAGGAAGTTTTTCTCCTTCTTCACCGTCATCGTCCTCAGCCTTCAGCCTCTTGCGAACCATCACGGAAAAGTAGTTGTAAATCTTATTCCGTCTAAAGTTACAAATGAAGCCAATTGAGATTATCACTACTACACCTTCATGTATACGCACTTTAAATATTAATATGTGACAATCAACTAACCTTCCAAACTGCTCTTCAGCCTCCTCAGCAGTCAAGCTTTTGTAGCGTTGAATTGGTGTAAAATTATACCAGTGATTTACAGGGAATACTTCAAAAGCTCCATCAACTGCTTGCGTAAATATGTAGTACGACGCATTCTCAGAGACTCCGCCTTCCTTGACACCCCGATACCTAATTAAAATCAATCAAAACCATTATTAAGTACGCCTCTTTCTAAATAATCAAACTCAAGTAAAAACTAAAATATTTGCTTGGTTAAAAGTTTTAAGACTAACTTTCTGTTCCCCTTTTCAGATGTTTTCATTATCCACGGCTGCTCTTCAGCATTATACTTCTTTCTATTCGCACCACCATACTTTCGCCGTCTGGCTTCTTCCCTGGCTTCACGTCCGTACTCAGATCCAGCACCAAACCTAATTAATTATAATACACACATTTATAATCTTATTCTTTACAAAAATGTTCAAAAATAGACTGACTAAAATTCCATATGTTTATTACTTGGGCATATTATCATCTTCGTGAATAAAAGTAGGCTTGTGAGTTTTGGAGTTATCCTCTCTCGCCATTTTTAAACTGGTCCACTTGGACGGCTCAACGTTCAACGCTCCATTGAAACGCATGATGGATATAGGTTTCAAATTGGCCCTTCAAAAAAACAATTGTTAATTGTTTTGTTAATTAACTTAACTAATTAGAAACGTTTATTGGACAAACATAAAACAAACAATAACTGTAATTGTTGATAAACTTACTTGGGAACCCTGACGCTGTATTCTTGCGCCACCACTGGTGGAGCAGCTGCTGCAGCTGCTGCTGCCGCCGCCGCCGCTGAAGTAGAAGCACTAGGCTTAGGTGGAGGAGGTGCCGTTGGCTTCACACTGGGCCCTGCAATAGCAGATGTCACAGTTGACGAAGGTCCTAGTCCCAACTTTGCTTCAGATAACCCAGCATTTCTAGCGCTGAGCGATGGCTGCATTGGAGCTGCGACAGCTGCTGCCAACTCATCAGAACGGCTGTTCCTTGCGAAAGGCCGACTGTAGCCTTTCACCCGACCGTCCATGACTAATCAGTTTTTCAAAAAGGGTTCCTTGTGGTCATGCACAATTATTTTGATTTAAAATCCTTCACAGTTAAAGATGTTAAGATAAGTATCGATTATCGATACTTTCGTAGTACTGAAAAATCTGATTAAATTAGATTAGAAATCGGGAAAAGTCTACAAGGTCCACCTTCGATGGAACAGTATATTATTTAAAAGAGAGCCTTTAAATTCATAGTGACTGATGCCAAATGTCTGATGAGCTCAAATGAAATCTGGACAGAAAGGAACGAAGGAAATCTCTGCAACCATCTGTATGTGCACCTCTCTGTGTGTAGATTGGCATTACTTTACTTACTTTAGTTACGTCAGAACGATGGAATTTTTTAGTAATTCAAGCCCAATTGCGCTATGAGGATGGGGTAACTTGAACACTTTCTTCAGTGTATATTTTGGTACGTTAATTTTGTGCTTTACGCTGCGCTGCATCTTTGTTGGCTTGTTGTAGTTGTAGTATTCATTCATCATGAGAGGCTTTTTCAGACTTTTTCGCCAAATCGAAAACGCAGTGCACTGCAGTGGCAGTAATTTATTAACATTCCGTAGATTTAAAAATTAAAAGTATTTGCGAATATTCCGATTCAAATAAAACATGAAGATTTTGTCAGATCATGCATATATGTATTTGTGAAACCGTTTGAGGCACCTGTCTACAAATTTTAAGCCCATTGTTTGGTTCATACATTTTGGCTTGAGTCTTTCGATTTGAAACAAATGCAATAGGGTTCGTTCGTAAATTAACCGTATTAACGTGTATACCAATTTTCATAAAGATCACTGGTGACAATTTTGTGCTGGAGTACAAATAGACATACATACACACTTTTTTACCCCTCTAACCTTGTACAAGGTTTACATGTTGCATTTTTAAACATATGTGGTAACAAAGGCCCATGATTAAGTGATAAGTGACCTTATCCAGTGATTGAACTGATAGAAGATTGAAATAATTTTATCAAAAAAGGATAAATATTTAGAGAAGTAGCTTATTTTAAAGTTTTAGTACATTGTCAAGATAAGCTGAAATAAGGAATTAGTTCATGTCTTGCTAAGACTGATGCTTATCAGTCAACTACTACCTTCCTACCCAGTTGTAAGGACAATCTTTAAAATACTTTTACCGTATTAACGTATTATGCATATATTTATGATTATAACTGGTACAACGATTTTAGTATTTGGAGATTCATGCATTAATATTTTTGAAAATAAACCAATCTAACGAAAGTAGTTCAGTCCATTTAAAGAAACGTTTATTTTGTTTGTTTTGTTTAAACGAAAGAAAGCTTTATTTTGACGAAATATATTTCATCAGGAGCAGCCGAATAATAAAGAAATTTTCCGCATTGTTTTATAGCGATTCGATATGTTCTAACTTCTAACAAGGTCCAAATTCATCCGGAGGCCTAAACAAGCTGGTAAACACTACATAGAACAAGCGGACTCTATATAAGCATGCATAATTTTTTATCATCAAAACATTCACACGAAGCATGGCTTCCCAACTTTGTCATGATATGATACACGATACATTGACATTCAAGCTTCGTCCATGTATTCTCATTGATATAAAAAACGATCGACACTGAATTTCATACGATGAACAGTTCATTAAACTGGTCACAGACCCATTGAGTCCCGAACATAACATTTAAACTTATTGTTGTGGTGAGTGGTGGTGTGGTGACCCATAATATTTGCCAAACTCAAAAACTGTACTCTATTTTGTTTCCATTAAAATTATCCCACGAGGGCACGCTCCGGGGTTGAAAGTACAATATTCTCTTTCACGACAAAACGAGCTTCCACATGCAATATAGACCATACTTTATATTTAATTCATGTCTTTAATGTTTGCTCCATGAAAATAATCGTTATATTAAAATAACGCTTTTTACTCTATAGCAAATATGAATGCTCAATTCTTCAAGCCATACTATCAATACCCAATGATGCTTTATATACAAAACCGTTACATTCACAAAAAAAACTACATAACCCTCAAAAAAATATACTACCAAACAAAGAAGATAAAAAAATGATAAGTACTTCTTTTTAAGTTTATTAGTAGCATTCAACGTCCTTGCCTCCTTCCACTACCATTTCCCTACAAAACATATATTATATCTAGTACATTGAGAACCGCCTAAAAAAATCAGTGCTACTGCGGCTTCAACACATTGAAATAGCTGAATAGATGAAAACACTACTGATTTACTGATAAAATAATGGCGCATTACAAAAAACCAAGGCAGATGTATTATGACTTGATAATATTGAGCATTAGCATTAGCGTCGTCGTCAATTCTTCAGCAAAAAACATAGTCATAGTAAAACTCAGTGTCAGATTATCAAATTGACTCCTATTCTACCGTACCGTCTTGTTAGCAACATATTTTTAGCACTAAACACCAATATTAGGTGATGTGAATGTATCCAGTGAAGTGCAACCATATATCTACATATGTCCATTCATTCACGCTTATATCAGTCCATTGCATTGCCTTTTGCATAAAATTCCATCACACAAAAACAGTCAAATGTTTTGCTTTTGTGCATCTCCTCTCCTCAATTTTTTTTTGAGAGAAAAACAGAATTTCCCATCTTGTTTTTCTATCTTTCTTCCTATAAATTGTATAAATGCTGGAATATGTATTTAAAATAAATATACACACGCTTATTATAAAAAAGCAGATGAAACATGAAAACAGCAAACAAGGGAATCTCAGCACATCTTCAACTTCAAACAAGCCAGGCAGACTATAAGGCACATCTCTTTAAAAAAAACAGACGTATATATTGGAAATGGGATGGAAGATACCCCCACCACCACCACCATATCGTCATAGTCATCATGATCATTATAACAGCTTATACTCCAACTCCAAACTACAGCTGCAGCTGCCTCATAAGAAGAACAAGGGAAAAAATATTCAATTCAAGTTTGGTATATAAGTAAGAAGAGAGTGTGCATGCTAAACTTTTAGCACACAAGCAAGCCAAAGAAGGGAGACGACGAGAACGAAACGAGAATTGAGAGAGGACGAGAGCAAAAGTAAAATAGTTATACTATTTTTTTGTATGAAAAGGAATATGGGAAAAATGCAATGGTAAAATATTCATTTTTGGTATAGAGACACAATAAAGCAGGCAGAGACGGTCAGTCGTATTACTCACTTCGTCTCATCTACACACACATCAGATCATCACAGTTTTTAGATAGTGGTCTGGTCTTCTGGGCTCATCATCAGCAGTCTCTAAGTCAATCGTGCCACTGTGTCTGTGTACCACTATAACAAAATAAAGCTAAAATGTATTGATGATGTGAGTATTTTTTTAAAGAGACTATTTTTAAAAGTGAGTTGACTTGACAGAAAAGAGAATCTCATGTAAAAAATCAGAGATTCCCTGACAAAAAGAAAGAAAAGAACAAGGCATTCAGTCAAAAGATT
>JAQFZH010000885.1:0-26283 GCA_034695485.1 Entomobrya nivalis
AATCATCCATCTCGATTGCCATTCGATAAAAAGTACGAGTTAGAACAAGTAAGAAAACTTGAAATGGGACATATTCCGGCTTGGACTGACCACCAGTTAAACAAATTAGCAATGGCTTACAGATTTTCTGGATTACGAATGTTGGATAAATTTACCAGAGAAAGAAAGGGTACACTAATTAGTTCCACAGTTGTGTTGGACAACATCAGTATTGAAGGCAAAGTTGGTGCAAAAATACTTCAAAATTTTCTAGTAACTTTCGGGGTTCATATAAGGTATTTGACAATTCGTCATTTCGTAGAGTTACCCAACAGCAAAATCAAAATGTTCATGGAGCATGTCAACTTATGTTTGGCACATGTCCCAAATTTAAGAGATTTGTCTCTTGCGTTTTATATTACAGATGAACTTAAAACAAAATTTGATTCGGTAGTTTCAGAGGAAATAGAAAAAGCAGAAGTAGATTTCGCAAAAGAAGAACTTCTAAAAATTGCGTTGAAAGAATGCTCGGAGATTTTTGATCTTATTAGTAAAAACGCTTACATAGTTCCAAAATTAGAAAGACTTAAGTCACTGGAAATTGACGTTGTGGCTATGGGAGGTTGTATGTTGGGGTTAAAGATTTTTAAACTCTTCTTTCGACTTTTGAACAAAAATCGGCACTTGAGGCAACTAAACAAGTTTTGCATTTTAGCTAAACATGTTTGTCAACATACCGAGTTGCATGGATCAAGTTTAAAAGAACTAACCATACCTATTTATTGTTTAGAAAGTGTCATTTCTTCATTCATGCAAGTGGAAAAATGTACAATTGTAATGTATGATTACGATTCTTTCGACATTCCTTCTAGAATTCAACATGTGTTTCCCAAAGTTGTTTGTCTTGTTTTTATGTTTGAAGACTCTGGAGGAGAATTAGATGACTTTACTTTATCGCAATTTAAATACAATGAAAAGTTAGAAAATTTGAGGAGAAGAAGGCAAATAGCTTGTGCACGACAACAACCTGCTTTCAAGCCGAAATCTATACGAATTTTGGAATTGGAGAATTGTAATGCAATCCCATTTCCCAGCCTAAGTTGTTTTCCAAATATTCGTTGCATAAAGATTATTAATAAGCACATACATAAGGTTGAATGTTCCAATGATAAGACAATCGTGAACATAACGAAACTTTTGGAAGGTGCAAACCTCTATGAATTTAAAGAGTTCTGGGAAACCTTTCCGAAAATCACTGTGGTCACTGCACAACTAATCAGTGATCAAAAAACCGAAGTGAACCTAAAGTTGTACAGGTGGACCAGAGAAGGTTACAAACAATACTTGTGTAAAACTTGACATAACCTCAGGCGGCAAGAATTTTTCTTGTAAGACGATTTTTTAAGAGTTTGTAAATATTGTATTTCCCAAACCTTGGATTGGTCACAATCTGTTCAATTAATATGAAGTTATAGTTATAGTAATTAGGCGGTGTGAATTTAGAATATGACCTAAATTGTAATTTTGTCGTATATATTTTATAATATTGTAATGCAAAACATTTATTAACTTATTCAGTATTACTACGCATGTACACTAACATTTGTTCGGATTTACAAAATATTACCCTGTAAGAATTTTAACTGCAGCTATTATAGTCATAAATTACCAATTAATTCATGGTATTTCATCATGGTGTTTCTGGATAATGCCAAAATTTGTAAATGTACTTTTATTCCTAATTAATTTAAAATGGTTCAATGTAATTGCATACTACAAAGTTTTTAAGTTCATATCAATTATTTTATGTTGTAATAAGATATTTGGTATGCAATGCCATAAGTTATATTCTACACTGCAAAAATTTACAATAAGCTTTGGTACACTATGGATTAAAATGAAATGGTTTAGACTTTATACTACTTCACTTTAAGCACAGCCGTTTTTTTGTAAAAAAAAGTCTTCAAATTGCTGGATGCGCCTGTGTATTTTAAAATCAAAATAAAACCTTTATGAACATACATATAAAATATACGTGGAGAATATTATTCCAATTTGTTGGTACATGTATAAATTCGATCGCCGAATATATTCAAACTTAAACGTAGTGTATCCAGCATTATTTGTTTATTCATTTGCGTTGTAAAGTAAGCATATTATATGGAGTTATGCAATGGCGAGTGAATATTAAGAGTGAATGGAAATTGGAGTGTTAATGTAGTTGGAAGAGTTGTCCAAATGAAACCCGTAAGTTGAAATCCATATTTTTTAATAAAAACATCTTTTTAAACGTTATTTATGTAGAATTTTATTGAAGTGACAAGGTGGATAAAGACATGCAGTTCTTTTGATGCACTGACAAAGCAAGTTATTGATTTAACAAACCAATGTTAAGTAAGTAAACAAAAGAAGTGTATTTGGTAGTTGGTAGTATTATTATATAAATTCATTATTTTTATTATTTTTATGACTTTTTAGACAAATCACTACATATTTGGATATAATTACATTATATTATGCTGCTAAAGTAGTGTTTAGGTTTTTCACTTCAGTTGTTTTTGGGCCTTCAATCATCTAAAGACATAAGTAGTTTAATTTATCATGCGGCCCAAATAAAACGAGTTGTATTGATAATTTGCAGGTATAAATGTGTGTATTTTGATTAACCCAAGGTAACCAATTTATCAATTAAATATTCGACTAACTTTCATATTTTACAATATTAAATAAATTACCAAAAAATTGATAAAAAGTCAAAATTGCATTGAACCTGAGCAAAGTAAGGAAAGTATTTGTGTAACCTAAAATTAACTTGTATTTGTGTAACTTGTCATAATTTATATTATTGTTATAATCACAATTAAGTCTTTGTAAAAGATAACCCATAAATATAAACCAACTTTTAAGTGTTTTACTGAGATGAAATGATCTTTGATGCATGTTCGATCACAACATTTAGCTTAGCTTAACTTGCCTTTCAAAAATATTTAATTATTGGAATTACAGGAAAACTTGTTCAGTTTACCGCTGTGGAGTTTTTTTACTTGAAACATATTTTGCAGTAGTAGCTTAAGGTTCCTTTATATACATGTACAACAAATTTACAATAATTATGCTATACTATTAGAAGCGCTAGTGCAAAGTACTTTAGCACACTACTTCAAATTAAGATCTTGTTTAAAATATTTCGAACAAAACTTTAATATTATTATAGTGTACATTGAGTAAGTACAGATGTTTAAAAAGGTATGTATATGTGCTTCTTATACAATATAAAATGTATTTAAAGAAAATAAGGCAAGTTTGATAAGAACTAATCTGGACCACGATCCACTAGATTTACACCTGTTACGTTGTACACGATTTTCAATTTGTTAACATTCAATTTCCTATCTGAAACTTTTGTAAAAGTGTTCTAATTAAAAATATATCACAATGGTAGAGTCCAATATTGGGATTACCAGGTTGAGTAACGAGTAGAAGTAAATTTCGTTGATTTCACTTGATTCAAGTCAAACAATTCCTTATAAACCTGGCTATAAATAAGGAAATTATTTAGAATCAAAAATAATATTTACATTAAAAAGAAAGATAACAACAATGTGTATGTATACATTAAATTAAAAGAAGTAAAACTTACTCCATTTTATTTTACCTTACTTACAATCCTATAATGCTAATATTAGATAAATATTTACAATGTTGAAGTACAAACTTCTAATACAAGCAAATCTTTATTCAATGGACAAGATGAAAAATAAGTTTCACTTTTAATCATATATGTAGAACACATGATAAATTCACTGAAAATGAGCATGTAAATCTAATGCTTATATAAATATAATGCTCATACGCGTGTCGTGGGTCACGCTAATCCTGTTTTTCTAATTTTGAATGGCTTTTCTTGATGTGTCGACTTAAGCCATATAAACTCCTATAAAAGTTTCCACACACTTCACATTTAAACTTTCCGGATTCATGCATTGATGTATGTCCTTTTAAGGACAGTTTGTTTGTGAAAGTACTTTCACATTTCTCACATGGATACGATCTCTCGTTGATTTCTGTCAACAGGTGTTTCCAAAGCTGTTGTTTGAAAGTGAACTTTCTTAAACAGAACACACATTCGTATTGTTTTTGTGGCAGGTGCTCGGTTTCATGAGCATCTTGTTCTGTTCTGGTACTGAAACGTTTGTTGCATTTACTGCATTTATGTAGTTTTTCTCCTGTATGCACTCTCATGTGACTTTTATTTTCTGACTGAGTCACAAATTCATTACCACACAAAGTACACTCAACAGGTTTCTCCTGTATATGTCGCCGAATATGATCAAAGTTGCATTTATTGTCCACACTCACTTTATCACAAAATATGCAAGATGCCCGTTTTTGAGAATTGTGTACTGTTTGAATGTGATATAGTCTGTTATTGTGTGTCACAAACAATTTCTTACAAATATTACATTCGTAATTTCTCGAGATGGGTTTGTGTTGGTGTATATGTAGCCGTTTTTCTGCCATCGTGTGAAACTCCATTGAGCACGAGGGACATTTGTGGCGTTTAGCTGTGCTATGGCGGTGAATATGTTGAACTAGGCTGCTTTCTCTGAGAAAGACTTTTCCACAATATTTGCATTTAAATTTATTAGCGCTCGTCGAATGATTTACGTTAATGTGTTCCAATAAATTTGGGCGTTGTTTAAAAGCTTTGTCGCAGTATGTACATTTGTATCGTTTCAGTCCTTGGTGAACTAAAATAACATGCTGCTTTAAGGTATACCTTGAATATAACACTTTTTTGCAAATATTACAGGGGTATCGGATACCTCGGTGAACTGAATTAATATGATATCTGTGAGAATTTCTGTTCCCCGATGTTTTACCACACTCGGAACAATTATACTTCTTTTTGACCCTCATTTCTAAAGTCGCTCATAACAACAAATGTCACAATTTCGTCATATTAAAACTTATTTTTACTATATCGTTCAGCCAGTTATATCTGTACTATTTTCACTGGGTTAACAAATATTCACGTGAAATCACGTCACGCTTAAAACAAATTGTTTGATGCAGTAAATTGCTTTTTTAGTTCAGTAAATTGCCTACTTGTTTTCTCAGTTATCAGGACACGGTATTATCCAAGGTATTTTCGCTGGGTTAACAAATATTTACCAGAAATAACATCATATTTAAAAAATGTATTTTTTGATGTTTATTGTAATAATTTGCTTTTATTCCGTAGTATTCATATGTAATAATAAGAGCTTTGGTTTATTATCTTTTATAATGAAAGTCTAATTAAATTTTACGTAAGAATTACAAACACTTAAATAGGATTCTTGTCATTTAAACATAAAAAGACTTTAAATAAACTACTGTAGATAAATTACACAAACTGCACATTTGCTACACATTTAGTTTATTTGGTTGTTGAAGTCCGTCGCAGGATTTGTAATTGTAAAGCTTTAGAATACTTAAATTATTCAATATTTTTATATTCATGGATATGCAATAATGATCTTTTAAAAACATGCCAAAATCTTACTTCTGAACATATTTTGAGTAAATAAAATAAAGATTTTTCTCTTTTTGTTCGTTAAAAACTTTTAACGTTTTTTTTTACTTTTTCAACGTATTCATTATGTACGAACACAACACCACAAAATATTAAACTTGATGTTAAAAATTTCTTCTGTCCTCCCAGGGTCAAGCAAGTAAACACTTAAATAAACATTCATAATAAGAACCAACCAGGTATAAAAAACAACTGTGCTACGAGTGTTTGTGTAAGTACCATTTGTATAATGTTTACATTACCATACCCGTTCCACATTGAATTACTTAACATGTTTGTTGCCGCATATGTAAATACCCATGAAGGACAACAGGTAGCATAATAAATAAACAAGTTGTATTACTATTGATGGCTTACAAAACATACTACATAGAATGGCTAGGCAGACAAAAACGAAGTAGTGAAAATCATCAGAATTCCAATATGTACTTTGTTGTGAGAACCCCTTCACTTTTTATTGAATGCATGCTAACATGTGATATGTATTACGCTACTCGTAAAACGTAGTCACACTGTGCAAGCTACCTGTCTTTTTCCTAACCAACAGGTAAAACTAATAACAAACATCCCTAGTTCCTTAACATCATTTTACAGGTTATTTGTAAAAGCTAATCCTACTGTATTGAGCTTGTTGGAATCCGAACTACCTGTAAGTAAATACTCACAAAAGTCTGGTTTGTATTGCTATTGTTTTTGTTGTTTTGGGCTTGCTTTATTCTCACCTGTATTGTCTTTTGACAATGAAGACTTTCCTGCTTTGCCAGGTAGGTTTAGTAAACAATGCGGAAATAAGCAGCGTCTGCTTGTATACTCTCTATGTTGAGTACAAGTAAACAGTAAAAGTATTATAAGATAACACATCAAGTCAAAACGCAGAAATACCACGCGAACCTCAAACGTATGTAATACACACGAAAATCAAATTCAGGGATCTACATGTGGTAACCCCTTTCGTTTTTGTAGAAAACCTGCACAGTATACATGTGATGTGTATCGAAGTGCACATAAAAATTGTCAAATTGTACAAGCTACCGGTCTCTTTCCTAGCTCACAGGTGAAAACAACAACAATAACATCACCTGTTCTTGTGCATCATATCAATTCAACAATTGGGGTTTATATTTGTACGTATCAAACACAGTTCGAACCCAGGATGTAAATTCTTGCATCGAAACTTATAAAACACAGTAATTGTGTTTATATCATAAGTATATCATCAACTAAAAACATCTGTATTGTCAGTGCGTAAAACATAAAAGTAAAATGCGAAGAGTTCTCCAAAACGAACGTGTCCCTTGTGGCCACTGTCCTAAAACATTTCCTTCTGAATATTTTCAAAAACATCATATCAAAATTGCTCACCATGGCCAGCGACCATTCTTGTGTAAACTTTGCCCAAAAACATTTACATTCAAGGGTAATTTAAAACGGCATCTTCAGATTGTCCACGAGAAAATTAAATATCCATGTCACATTTGTGAACGCGAATTTGACTCGAAGCAAAATGTAGCAAGACATATAGATACAGTTCACAATTGTATGAGACCATTTTCTTGTCAATATTGCGAAAAGTCGTTTACAGCAAAAATCAATCTGCGTGATCACATTAATGTTCAACATAAGTTAAACAAGAAAACGTTCAAATGTCAAATTTGTGGTAAAGAGTTTTTATCAAAACATTGTCTACGTGCGCACAAACTTCGTCATGGTACTGAAAAAACGCATAAATGTGACAAGTGTCCAAAAAGTTTCCTTACCAACACTGAAAAGAAGGACCATCTCAGAACTCATTTAAAAATTAGGGATCATTTTAAATGTAGCTTGTGTGAAAAAGAATTTATTACAAAGATAGGAAGGCGTATGCACTTTCGTATCAAGCACATGTCATTTTCAGTGGGGTCTTGTGTGTTTTGTGGTAAAGTTTGTACAACAAATTTTTTGCTTGCCGAACATATTCGACGACATATAAATGAAAAGCCATTTAATTGCGAGCTATGCGATAAACCATTTTCAAATCTGAATGATAAAAAATATCACATAAGAATACATACTGGAGAAAAACCATTTAAATGCAAGTATTGTTTCGAAGAATTCGCTCAAAAGAAAAGTCTGAATAGGCATTTAACAAATCATGTATACAATTTTGTACATGAAAATTCCCTGTCTAAAAACAGATATTGTATCAACATGAAAAATGCAGACACTTTTAAATGTTCTAGAAAGGTTTTCTCACCGGAAACGTGTGTGTTCTGTGATAACGTTTGTAGTGGTGAACTTGGCTTGTTTAAACATATCAAAAAACTACACATTAATGAAGCACATCATTATTGTAATTTGTGTAGCTGTATGTTTTTGTGTTCAAGCCAAAAACTGACTTATGATTACGCATACAGGTGAAAAGCTCTTCATGTGTAAAAATGTGCTCGACGTTTCCTTTCAAAATAATTACCTTTTCTTCTAATTATAATCCACACCAGTTGACACACTGTAACCACAAATCATGGCTGTCTTAAAAGATGAACTGCTTAGCTAGCAGTTTAGCAATTAAGATGTCAAATTGTTTTGTTAAAGGGGTGAATATTAAAACTAAATTATTCAAGTTTATAAAAGTAGTTTAGAAATGCTATATAGATATAATATAAGATGTGCTTTTTAACTGAGTTTTTTAAGGACGGGATTGTAGGATAATATTGGTCGGTTAGTTGGCTGGAGTAAATAAAAAAACGAAGTTGTTTCTTCGGTATATCGGTGATAAAAAATCTCGAATTTAATTAATTAAATAAAAAACATTCAGGAAAATTATCGAATTTCTTTAGCATGAAATAGCCCAACATAATGTTATGTATTCTCTCAATTCTCACTCACATGCTCACTTGTTAAATTTCAGCTTGCATTTTCATAACCTAGCATTCCATTTCACACCTGCATTTAGCAGGTAGCACTGCCTATGTACATATCATAACACTTCATTTCAATTGTAATATGGGATAACTGACAAAATATGGGGCACAGCACCAAACTATGTATAGCTCAATGCATTAGCCTGCATTGAACACCTGTTGAGAGAATAAAACAATAATACTCTTGTATGTGCTACCTTTCTTTTGTAAACAATGCACACAAACAGCGGCTTATTTTTATTCTTCATTTTGTAAATAAATGGTTTAGTACCAATTAATAATTACAACATAAAATTAAATAAACAAATACACAAAATCGCAACATTTTTTTTATCTGAAGCTAGACCCTATTGTTGTAAGTTTGCCAGTTATAGCTAATTAACCATATATCATTTAAACATCCTTAAGTTGAATTTACCTTAACCAATTAAACAATATGTGCAAATTTCTTTGAAAGTTTTTCGTTTCATATTTTTCTTTTTAAATTTAGTCCTAACTAAGCACAAAAATGGGAAAGAAAAGCCAAGAAAATATTACTCTACAGAGTACAAAAGGCAATAACAAAAAAATTCCTAACAAATTCACGCTTAAAAACCACATTAAAAAAACTCATGGGGTAAACTTAATACCCCGTTCTGCATGCCTATTGTGTTCGAAAACATTTTCACTCAAGTATGACCTGGCAAGACATATTAATGCAATTCATCACGGTCTGCGTCCCTTCAAGTGTCAAATTTGTTTGAAGTCGTTTCCAACCCAACGCGGCCTAAAGCGTCATACGGAGGCCCAACATGATGGAATAAGACACTCATGCGAATTTTGTGGAGTGTCAGTAAAATCGAGAGACTACTTAAAAGTTCATATTCGTGCTTTCCACAACGTTGGCACAAAACCATACGCGTGTACACATTGTGGGAAATCTTACTCAACTGGAGTTTCCTTGAAGGAACATGTTAATGTTAAGCACGAAACGAACAAAGAAGAATATAAATGCGATAAATGTTCCAAAGTTTTCTTCACTAAAAGCACACTTCGCAAGCACCTTGCTCGACATCAGGAAGTCAAGCCATTTAAATGTAATACGTGCACTATGACATTTTATACAAAAAACGAAAGAAACGAACACGAAGCTGTACACAAGCCCGTTGTAAAATCTATAAAATGTGACATTTGTGGAAAACTATTTGGAACGGAAACTTTGCGAAGACGTCATGTCAAATATAATCATGGTTCTCGTGTGGGCGTTCCATGTGTATTCTGTGAAAAGATAAGTTCATCAAAAACAACGCTTTATGAGCATCCTTAAAGACACATTGAGGAACATACATTTCAATGTGATTTATGTGACTGGACTTTTTGCACTAGCAAGCTATTAAAGACTCATGTGAATGCACACCTTGGAGAGAAATCGTACAAGTGTAAAGAATGTGGTCGAAATTTTGTCAACAGTAGTAGTCTAAATAGTCACATACGTACCATACACTTGAACGCAAAACATCGGTGCATATTTTGCGGAAAAAGTTTCAGGCAACAGAGTCACCTCTTCAGCCACATACAACAGAAAATTGAGGAACGGTCACATTCTTGTAATATATGCCATAAGGATTTTATGACTGGAACCTATTTGAATATTCATGTAAAGACGCACACACCCCGTAAATACGAATGCAGAACTTGTGAAAAAGTTTTTAAACATGTAAGTACCCTAAAACGGCACATGATAAAGTTGCATTTTAATTAAAATTTGTGAAGGGATTTTGTAGTATCCGAATTAAGATCAAAAGTGTTTTACAGCTTAAAGAGGAGTTTAAATTGTGTCACTGAAGACAAGACGGAAAATTGTTTAATCGCGAATGTGCTATTTCTGAACACATTCGACAACATATTCAAAAAAGTGACATGAGTGAGAGTTGTGTCACAAGTCCGCAAAACAATAAATATATGGAAAATATAGACGGGTGAAAGATTATTTCAATGTGACAAGTGTATGAAAGTTTTGTCTGGAAAAGCACTCATGATCAAATAAAATATTTATGCAGATTTGTGGAATCCTGTTTAATTTGAAACAAAATTTGACCAGGCATGTTAGCACAGTTCATCAAGTGTTAAAACCTTTCTCATGTGCAGGTTGTGAAAAGTCAATTAGTACAAAGGTTGCTGTGGATGCGCACATAAATGTTGCTCACAAAACCAGTAAAAAGAACACAACTGCAACAATTTTAATAAAATATTCTTATGGAAAACAGAACTAGACGTACATTTGTGTCGCCACTCCAATGATAAGTGTCATAAGTGCCATGTTTGCTCCAGAGCTTTTCACACACAACAATAAAAGAGAAATCGTTTCAGAGTTCATTCCAAAATTGTTAAAAATCCTAAATTTAGCTTGTGTGATAAAGTTTTTTATCAACTCAACGTCGTCTCTACCACTTTCAGAAATTTTACACAACTTTACGGAAAGCCTCTTGTGATAAATTACTCACTTCTAACGCAGTTCTTTTTGATCATATTCAAAGGCATATTACTGAGACCACATTTAACTGCGAGTTGTGTGACAAACCATTTTACAATATCGGCGATAAAAACACTCATATATTACGAATACACATTGGAAGGAAATGTTTCAAGTTTGGAATTCGTGGTAAAACTATTTTCAGAAAAGCGGCTTGAGTCGACATGAACAAAATCATCAACAATCATGTTTAAATCGGAAAGGATCTGTGAAATGCATTTCTTGTCTGTTCTGCGGAAACGTGTTTTGGGAAACATATCAGCTATTTAGCCATATTCAAGAATCAGTTTAATTTGAAATTGTTTATCTTGTTCGCGTGTTGTATGCAGCTGTTTTACATTATTGATATAGGATATATGAAAATTGTTGTGATGTTCATTTGCTATAAGTTTTAATGATATACAAAGTGACAAAATGTTAATACTTTTGGTTTCTTATATGTTTGCTACTTAAACTTGTTTACATGACTTTATTTTGATAAGTCTAATTTTTTTTAGCATGCTCTTTTGTTATTTTCAGATATTTCTATCACACAATATATAAGTCATAGTTCCAATATAGGTGAATAGTTGATAAATTATAAAGTTACAAATGTAGTTTTTAATAAATCATGATATTTTGAGAGAAACATTCTTATAATCAGAGAGAAAACTAAAATTTATTGTTTACATAATACGCAACTTGTTTCAGCAGAAACATAAAATTACTTCTAAGAACATCGATGTTTCCTGTTTTTTAATTTAGAAAAATAACATAATTCTGTAAAAATTATAGAGCAAACTTAATACAAATTTAGGGATACGTATTCTCGCATTATGTGTTCACGTGTGATTTTTTTCTAAAAATATGATCAGATCAAATTAATGCGAACTATTTATAAATTTCATCAATTGAACAGAAGGGAATATTTTCTTGTGTTAGGCTTGCCACTCTGAGAAAATTCCGTGAGATGTTCGTAAAATAAAAGATCAAATCTACCAACTTGAAAGTGTAGAAGCAACTTTGAATAAGATTAGCACATATGATTGAAAGAAGATTGAAGTGTGCGGTAAATCTATTGTCAAAAACACTTCATAAAATCCTTTCCTGATTCTACTATAGTTTTGGTAGAAATATACAAACGAATTGGTTTACGTAATATTCATTCGAGTTCCACACTTACATAGGTACATCAGAAAGTTACGTCATATTTAGGACAATCAATGCCATATCATTAAATTTATTTTATTTTCAACAAAATAATATGGCTTTTTGCTAAGCCATACTTTAACTTCGAAAAGTATACTGAGAAACAATAATTATTACATTAATGTACAGAAACCGATGATAAAAATAGCTCTTTTAAGTTAATTATTTAATTAACTTTACCCAATAAAATATACGACACAAAGTCATATAAGTTCTGGAATCTATTCTATTGTAAATTGATATAGATACTTGCAAAGCTTCCTACTATATCAAGTAGCAATCTTCAATGAAGACTACTGTTTCTATTCATATAGTATAAAATTAGCTAATGTTTATTTAGTTGGGCTGAAATTTATCATTACTCATAAATTCCATTCTTTCCATCAAGCTCATTCTTAATCGACGTGAAAAAGTCGAAACTTTATTTGATACAGCTTCGTATTACCTGCAATATTATACAAATATGTCCCAATGTTACAATCACTAAAATTGGAAATGTCTAATTAATTTCATGCATTTTTTACAAAGTTAAATTAGATGCAGTTGAAGGTGACTCCTAATTTATGCAGTCAATCGTTTTATATGACGGCATACCGTATCAGTTTCATTCCTTATCAATTTTTGTTCGTTTTTCGCTTTACATGGTCATATTGGGAAACATAAAAATGCTCTGTTTATACACTGCGAGAGTTATCAAATTTTCTCAGCGTAAATAGTAGATGGACGTTATTGTTAGCCAATAGGGGTAATAATATTAGTCACATATATTTGAGTTGTTTCGATTGTGTACTTAATATGTTTTTCCTGGAGTTATCCTAGCGTTGTTAAAATCGAATGATGACACGATTTAACTTGCTATAGAAAGTTTGCAATAAAACTCCATATAAATTAGTATGTATATAAAAATAACACGATTGCAATCCTAATTTTATTCAAATACGCATGTTTGCATAAATGAAGAACGTTTTATAGAACAAGGCAAATGCATAAGTGATAAAACAAATAGGCTTAGAGTATTAGCTATAACATTACGTACAAGTAACAATTTTCATGTAATTTGCAATAATTGTTTAACAATTATCTCTTTAAGGAAAAATGGACGGGTATAAGTAGACTATTATAGCGAACCAGTTTAAAACTGTTGCTCCACAACGTCAAATATTAATAAGGATAAATTTGCTAAAATGTCTCAATCGATTATGAGAAACTGGCTGATAAAAGATTGGCATAGAATTTGATAAGTGTACAATGTCAATGCGATTTTTTATTGTATCTACTGAATGACTAATCATTTTATTGCAATCTAACCTTGACAAATATACTGCTGTTCTCGAAAAAAATAATCATGGCCTAAAACCCAAAGCTAAAATTATACTATAAACTTGATTTTTGTACAACCATTGCATTTTTACCCACTATATATACATAGTACAATAAATCAATTCAACTATCATAGTTCTATTTGTCTGGGTAAGCTAGAACTAACATATTTTCATTCTGACCATCTGCCTTATTCCGTACTTCAAATAGTTTGGACAATTCGGCAGGGGTTTTCAAAATCTTGGCAGCTTTCTTGAGTTTTTGAAGTAGCTTGCTTTCAACGTTATTCATGGAAAATCTTTTTGCCAGCGCCAAAAGACAAAAGTCATATGTCGAAAACTCGGATGAATCTTCATCAATAAGAATGCTGTTAAAAATCCTAAATATATTAGCAAATTCTTCATCCCCGTTTGGTGCGTCAACTACTTCATGATAGTCAATAATCGAAAACAAATCTGCCGCATTACTGACATTACTGATTGCTTTTACAATCCTTTCAAATAAGATGGACTCAGACGTCTTTAAATTAATTTTAGATGCTAGATTTAGCAACTGTACATCTACTTGGGACACACATTTACTATCACGTTGACCAAGACACGTATCAAGCAATTGGAGGATATGTGTCAGTTGGTATTTTTCGGCAGCATAGGTGAATTCTACGATAGTGTCGTCATCCTGCCAGTCCGGTAACAATTGACCAGTATAAAAATAATGCAGCAGGATCTTCAGGGTTTTTCCAGTAATGTCGTCAACTCTTATTGTTCCAGTAGAGTTTTCCGAAAACTCGGACTCGAACATTGTAGAAAATACTTCGTTTTGTGCTGCAAAATATACCATATTATAACCATTTAAGTTGTATATTGTTTCAACAATTCATATATTTATGCTTACTTTTAAGAATAACTTTATGAGCAAGGAGCTCCTGTTGATCGCTAGTAACAATTTTTAAGTCGGCCAGAGAAGGGTCATTTAAAAGATTAGCCAAATTTTTCGAAAGCGACTTTAAAGATTTATGATTGAATTTATCAATTGGCGATGTGGTAAATGGAACAGAAAGAATTATTAAAATGGTCACTGCACCGTCCGGGTATATATGTTCAAGACCATTTAGATAACTATGGTCAAACGCCCACATATTGGTTTTCCTCCAAACCACTCCACCAACGCATAACGTTTGCTCCACCTAATCATATAAACGTAAGTTTTGAAAGTGAATATTTATTGTAGTTTTTGTGCTAATATGTGCAAACAGTAAACCGTGCATTTGTTCAATTACCTTATGAAAACCGGGAACCTTTGGAGGAGTGTCTCCGAGAATAATGGCATCAAATGTAATGTCAAGTTTGCAATATGGGCCTGTTAGCTCTTGTAGTTTCAAATAAGGTTGTACCATTGGATTTCCAGACGAGCGAACAATGTCAAGGCCAACTTTCCACTTTGAACTGAAACTGAAGTTTTCAATTTCAAACTCAAATGTTTGACTTCGAACAAGTTCCTCACTCTTCTGTACTTCAACCCAATTTGAAATGACCCATTTACGTTCGAACTTGAGATCCTAAATTTGTGATAGTAAAATGGTAGCAAGATTTTTTTAAACATATTTTAAATGTAGTTTCATTGAGCAAGTTTACCACTTGAGTTGACGTAGGACTTTGACTCGATGCCATCATGTTGGAAAAAAAGTACAATCTACTTGTTTTTCTTTCGAATCTTGAAGGGTGTGTATAGTTAAATTTAATGAATCAATGTCACACAACGTAGAAACTCAAATGATTTATCGTTTTTGCAGAAATCGTCTGTTTCAACCAATATGAGAGTACAGATTTTCATTTGTCGTAACAAGTTCAGACTGCAAATAAGTTCAATGTCGAATATAAGCACAGCTGATATAAGTTTTTTACTGCAAGTACTTATCAACAGATTGCGTAAGTCAGCGGGATTTTTGCGTCAACTCATAATTTGACATAGAAACAAGATAAAAGTTAAGAGGTAAAAAACTTGCTTTTTATCACTTAGCATTATAGTGTATGGCAGCTAAAGCTACTGTAAAGCTGCAATATGTGTTACATATCAGATATTAACCCAATGTAATAATAATTTTGATATCCAACCAATGTTACGTTACGAAAAACTTGAACATACATTACATTACAGAATTTAACCAAATGCTTTTCACATAACTAAGCTCATTCAGGTAGAAAAGTCTAGTGTATTGATGTATGTAAGTATATTGTGTGCATTACCAATACGTCACATGATAATATAATCACCCTTCAATACAGCTAAGTATAATATGTTTTACAATGTTAATGTGATAAACGCTAGTTTCGATATTGTGCAATGGTACACTTTGGTTATGACAGATTTTTTTATTTGGTGGTACTACAAGTAAGTTATATACAAATACTCGTAAGAATTTTACCGTTCTAAAGTGAAAACCATAACTCAAATTTATTTTCTGTTTCACTGCTACGTGAAATTGTAGACAGAAAATTCGTTTCGTTGCCCAAATTTTATTGTTGAGTTTACTTTACGATTAATAAGTACCTTCATTCGTTTGCAAGTAAAGTTCATTTTTATTCGATGTCAAAAAGTTTAAACTTAATTTTTGACAGCTTCGTATTACCTACAAATTTTGAACTGACGAATAAATTTCATAATTTTTTTACAAAGTTAAATTACATTTAATTTATGCTGTACATCGCTTTGTATGACGGCATTCCGCATCAGTTTCATTCCTTATCATTTTGATCGTATTTCCTTTAAATGGCTTTGTTTTAAGCATATACAATTCCCCTTTTTTACTGCGTCAATCATCATATTTTCTTTTCTATGTAGGTTCTCGTAGTAGGTAGCATATTGGGTACAATTATATTTATCAACCATATTTGAGTTGTATCGATTTTGTAGACAATATCTTTTCCTGGAATTATCCTTGACTCGTGAAAACCAAATAATGACTGGATGTAGGTCTTGAAAGAAGTTAGTATTATGACGGTCTTAAACTATCCATAGAAATTAGCATGTATGAAAGGGAATAAACCAGCTATAAGAGCACTCACACAGACGTAGCTGAAACAATGCGATTAACAACGGCACTTGTGGTGGTTATTGTTGTTGCCAATGAGAAGAGCTCTCCAATAATATGTCACATGACGTATGTTTGAAGTTGAAACTTTGACCGCAATGTTTGACCCTTTGAGGACGCACTCCGTTTAAATTGCACTGAAATCGGTTACGATTGCATAATTTATTTACACATTGACCTTCACTCAAATCTACAATTTGTCAAAAGGAACACGTACTCCGTTTAAGTTTAACTAAAATCGGTTACGTTTGCAATATTTGCTCACCCATCTTCAATCAAATTTCCAATTTTTCAATTTCAATAGGATATCTTTTCTATCTCCTGTATCTAATTGTTCTTCAATATGTTAAGTTGTGTTGAGCTGCTTTCAAAATTAGACCGTTTGATATATTACAATGGTACACTCATGATTTGCTTTTTATGCATTTGTATATAATATTGTAAATGAGATGTATATTTAAAGAATCAAATAATGAAAATAATGAAATAAGAAAGGACTCGAAGACGTGCGGTTTTTAAAGTGAATGTGTTTAAATTGAAAACTAAATTCCGTAAAATACGTGTGTATTTATGTTGTTTCGATAGGCAATGTCTTAAACTGTTCAAAATCGTACTTAAAGTTTTCTAATATTCAAATCATGTTTTTATCATACTTAAATATATTTTTAAAACAAATAAGATTTTATCGTTTTCTACAATTATTTAATTCAACGTCCTTAGCAGCTTCATATAGTATAAAGTTTATTAAGACATAACATAGACATCCAATGCAATACATTCTGATATAACAAAATTATTACACTCGCGTAAATCATTATGTAAAAAAATCTCAAATTAATTATTATTTCCATAAATTAAATTCACAATCAATTTTACCTTAAAAAATAAAACAGCACAGGGAAAAGTTCATATAAATTTGTCCAAATTCAATCATAATCATAACGAACGATCGATTAAGCCAATGCTGGTTTGGTTTCAAATTTTCTTGTGATGAATGTACAACAATAATACAGATATGAAAATTCTATGACGAAATATATGGCACATGAATTGATACAAAGTTTTCAATGGGCCTTCCTCCCAAAAGTACAAATGCAATTGTGTATTGAAAAATCTTTCTTATCATTCCAAATTATATTGGAACGAAAGTATTGATGACAGGAAAATTACTGAAGTGGTCTCAGCACCAAAAATTACTTGAGATAAGCTGTGGTTATTTGGGCAGTTTTCGTTGTTATTCTGACTACAAGCTTATACTTTTATTGTCCACGTGACTATTTAATTGATTATTACCAGATGAATTTAAATCATCGATTTCCTCGCCGTTATCGGTTTTGGCATGTGTCACATTTTCGTTGCCTTTATTTCCTCAATCGTTTGTACATACATACTGCTATTTTAGCAAGAGCTATTCGAAAGATTTACATATGTAGCCGAGAACATTTAGATAGTTAGTCAAGTAGGTTTCCTTTTTGACTTAACAAAGGCCCATATACAGTGGAGTTTACAGGTAAACCATAGGGAAATTCGATCTCATCGTCTTTTCCCAAAACCATCTTCTGCGTGTCAGTGTGAATAACAATAAATTCTGCGTTGCATAAATAGTAAAGCATGGAAGTTGCAATAGCATCAACCTTCCCATCTGGAAATCCTTTCTCTTCAATCATCTTCCAGTACACCCTAAACTTAGTTGGAGGGTTACACATCTTAAAGCCCGTTAACCACTTGGTTTGACACAGAGTCGATCTGCCGGTTTTAAACTCAAATGATTGAGCTTTTAACTTATCCACACTTCGCTGAACTTTTTTCCAGTGAGGAATTTTCCATGTTTTGTGGTATTCTTCCACGTGAAACTAAATTATTATTTAAATAATACATAAAACAGCAACTGTATTTTTGGACTGTACTGATAAACCACGATGGTACTTTGAATACATTAATATTAGTGTATTATTTACCTTTTCAGTTGCTCCAGCATAATTCTCAGCTGACTTTCCCGACATTATTACACCTGTCAAACTAGAGTAAAGTGTTTATTTATATTTAGGATTTCAATTGATAACAACTTAATTAGTTCTGGTACAAAGTAAAATTAATTTAACAAATTTAAGTTGGTTTGATAGCAATTTCAAAGCACAAAGGGACGATTTATCATTTAAATTATGAACCTGTCGTATGGTGTGTGTATCGTTCACAGTTGGCGTGTATTAGTTTTAACAACTTTAGGTTGGTATATTTTAATAACTTTATTTACCTAAATAAGAACCACCAAATAACTTATTAACCGTTCTAGCGTTAAACTACAAATCAGCTGCTACATCTGATATGTTAGACAAGTTTTTAAAAGTATTAATACAGTGTCGGTTTTATGAGCACATTACACAGTATTGTTGATTTAATGCTTAATAAATAATTTGATAAAACTATCTTTATCCAATTCAAAGAAATGAAAAGGATAAAAGTTCTCATACGCTTCAACTGTGCAACTGATGCTGATTATAAACAATGAAATATCACTCAATTTTTGAAAGTGACAATTAATTCTTGCTAAATTTTTTCATTGCTACAGTATTTTTTAGTATTTTGAAAATAAAATCACAAATTCAATTGTCAGTGAATGTTTTAGAAACGATTCTTGACAAATCTTATAACGCGAATAATAGCATGTCAAACTGGTGGATTAGGTCTGGAAATACTATGGGACTATTACAGCCAGAACCTCTTTGGAGTAACATACCTTGGCTTGTCGTATACCAACTACTAAACAATTGCAATGCTTCCAATGTTTTAAAGTTGCCACTCTTTTATTTAGCTTCTGGAGCAAAATAAACACTGAGTCTATATTTATGTCATCTGTAATTTACAAGCTTCTTTTCCCTTCACCACGACAAATTGTTGCTTAGCATTGTATGAATAATAAGATGACGTAGCCAGTTCTCTTAAAGAATACTGTACGCAGACACAAAATCTAAATACTAGTAGTGCATATCACTGATGCATGCCCATTGGCAAGCTTTTTAATGTAAGAGTAATATATCTTTTCTTTAGCTGCACTCGATCGTCTTGGTTTTTCAGCAACATATAAATTACTCTGATATATCCATGTACATACCATCAACCATCATACATCAAGAACCATTAGCACATATGAAATAGTTCGATGGTTAGCTGTTTTGGAAACTAAACGCTGCATGGTTTAATAGGCTTTTGTTGCATAAGCTTTCTCGTGCACTATTAGTACATATAAGTTATTTTAAGTATTTATTCATCAGCACTAAAATAGTCATTTTTCAATGAGTATCTTAACATTTATTCTGTATACCAGTCGTAGTATCTACATAACCGATTGATGACATATATTTACCACTAATTATAGAACAGTATTTCAACAGTTTAAAAAAATCACTTCCGTTAATAAAGTTACAAACGAAATAGAAATACGTTAATGGTTCCTTGATTGATATATTTGTGTATCTTTCATGGCATGCATGTATGCATATAACATATTTATGTCAAATATTTCCAGTTTTAACATAGTCTATGTATTATGTAACAAGTGGTAAACTAAGCATTGGTACAAAGTAATGGTGTGTTGTGACTGTGACATTGTTAAAAGTATGTAAAACAGATTAGCGTTAAACATAACATGACATAAGTTATTCCTATAGATGCTCGAGCAAGCCCTTTGACATTAAACGTTAATATATGAAGATAAAATAATGAGGAGTGGTGGGGCATACGTTTATATAAGGAACCGACTAATATCTCAGCTACACTTGTTTATAGCACTGTGCTTGTACTTATTTTGATATAGGGCATAATGTAAGCACTATATTGACATCGAACCTTGTACTGATGTTGCGTATTGAGCTTTGCATGTTTTGGAAAACAGGCATATGCTATATATACATATATACCTAAAATATATTTTAAGCTTATATTGTATCTGGTACTCAACGAATTACAATCAGATTTTGATTGAATGAGTAAGCAAGCACATTTATTGCTATTTGTATGCCTAGCTAATCTTCGTCTTCATAAAAATTTGAGTATATATATGTTTGGCGTTGTATCATTTAGTCTTCTTCTATGATCCTCCCAAATACCAGATTATATGTTGCATATGTATATTATGTACAATTTGCTGGACTGTGACGCAAATATACTTGTGTTTACGAATTAAAACGCTTCCTCTTTTGTCCGATACTGTAATGCATATACCACACCTACAAATAAATTGAAAATTATCCTGCCTATATTGAAGTACTGTTGCCGACTGGTTTAAGCAATAAACTTAATAAAACATCGATTGCAAATCGAAATTATTTTTGGCTTTTATCTACACATAGTTGACTGAAGATTCCAGCTATTATTTATGGCTGTTGTTTTTAAAGTGGCGTTTACACAAAAATAGTTGTTAAATTTGTGTATCTCAAGAATTTTGTAGCAGTGATTTATAATTCCCAAAAAAAAACCGAAAACATTTATCATTTGTTCCTCTTGCGTTTAAAAAACTGCTCCAAATAGATTGATTAAACTTAAGTAATTGAGTCAACGAATAGAATTGCTGTTAAGTAAATACCCCTATAGGACCATGATGAAACCAAGTCCAACTCATATACCAATTAAAGCGGTCAAAAATTAGTGATAAAGTAATTGTCGAAATTTAGCTGTTGTTATAATATAATAAATTATATTTTTTACTAATTTTTTAGGTTTTTGAGTCGGAGCACAAATGGTTAATTCCACATTGGGTAGAAGTACAGCAGAGTGATACTTGGATATTAAGCCAGACCTTTGAGTTTCAAGCTGGAAACTCACGTTTTGGCTCCAATTGGAAGGTCGGATTTCATGTAGGTTCTTCAGAAATTCGACCTTATTTGAAATTAGAAAAGCTAACAGGACTGTACTATCAGCTTGACACTTTATTTGGAACACGAATTGTCGATCGCACAACCCGAGCTTTCCCATGCCTCAAGAAAGTAATTTAGTATTTTTGTTACGTACAAATGTTTTTTAGAACTAGTTCACTATTCTAGGTTTTTTATAATTAGACAGAAAAACATTTTGCGTTGGGGACGTCCTGTGGACTGGCGAAATCGTATGGACTAAAAACATTCCAAATGCAAGAGATTCGCATTTTTTGGATGTCAATGGCTCGTTGACAATTTTAATTTCATTGACGGTACATCTTGCGCTGTCACCAACGGATGAATGTACCATTAAGTCCACCAAGTTTTTCTCGGAAAATATGGCCAATCTTCTAAATGATCACACTTTTGCCGATTTAAAAATTGTTACCAAAGATCATAAAGTTGTTCCAGCGCACCAAATTATTCTTAAAGTTAAGTACTTTAAAATTTAAGTAATCAAAACATGTAATTATTCTACAATTGGCCTAGAAAATATTTATGAAAAACACTAATTACGCCATTAGTCATTGACTTCTGCAGCGCAAAATTGTGTGTTTGCTACAATGCTTCAATCAGAACTTTTTGAGGGCTCCTCCGGAATCATCAGGGTTGACGACATCTCTGAAAAACCTATGAAGGTCATTTTGCATTATTTGTATACTGGTATAGTGTTGCCGGAATGGGAGGATGACGACACTGTCGTGGAATTTACTTATGCTGCGGAAAAGTACCAATTGACCTTTGTCCTTGATATGCTGGACAAGTATTTGGATTATCGTACTAATAACAGTACATCTTTCGTAGACGTGCAATTACTAAATTTTGCAATCAAGATGTCTTTAAAAAATGCCAAGTCGGTTTTATTTAAAAGGATTGTTGTAGCAATCACCAATGTTAAAAGTGCGGCGGAGTTGTTTTTGATTATTGATCTCAATGACGATGTCGTGGATGTTCCTGAGAGCAAAGAAGATTTTTAGTAGCTTTTAGAGCGTTGAACGGCGTGATGGATGATAAGGATGCATCCAAATTTTTAGAAAGTGATTTTGGCCTTTTGGCCTTGACTGGAAGGCTTTCTTTGGATAATGTAGAGAATAAGCTACTCCAAAAACTAAAGAAAACAGTTCAGAATTCTAAAAGCTCTGCCGAGGTTTTGGAGCTGATTGAGCTAGGGAAGAAGGAAGAAGTTGATAATGGCAATATGCTTGTGTGAGTAACTGCAGATGAATAAACGTTGTCAATAAAAGTGTTTTATAAATTTACTTTTTGGTTTTAAATGTTTGTATTAGTTTATTATAGTCAAAATTTATCAATCAGTTCATGATGAAATATCATTTCAACATTTTAGCCAAATAAAAATGCCGTTTGCATTTTTATTTTGCAAAGTACAAGGTGTAGCTAAATATACAATGTATTCCCTACTTTATTTGTAATAATTACTAATTTGTAGGTATATGGTTTTTGGTTGAATTTATTTAATTTTCCCGCAGTTGTCTTCATTTTAGTGCATTGTAAGATAGTTTACTACATAAAATATGATAACTAAATATAAGGCAATTTTAATTTAAAAATAATGTATAGTGTAATGGTTTATATTATAAATTTAACCGAATTGATGGAAATTTCTGTTAAAAAAAGACCAAAAATATATGTTTGACAAATAGCTAATTATTCATTATTGGTTTTTTACCACCATAGTTCGATCTAATCAGTTAGTTCTTGCATGAGGTGTATATAATAATTCTCTCACAACAAAAATCCCAACAAAAATTCTAACATTTTCAACGAGTAACCAAATTTGAATTGATCTTTTCAGTTTAAAAGCATACGATGTCTACGACTATGTTTTTTTTGCAGAGAAATCATCATTGCTTTAGTTATAATACCAAAACTCTATACCTCAAATTGACGTCCATACTTTTGGCTAACTTTGCAAAATTTTCTTGCTGATTTTTTACTTTGAAGTCCCAATATATGAATATAACATAATCACAAAAAAGTATTCCCTAATTCCACCTCACTATTATTTTCCACGAGAAATTGTTTTCATCAAACAAGTTGTAAAGAAGCTTAAAAATTACAACATAACTCAGCCTAGTATAATGTTTATTGCGACAATGCATTTACTTTGCAACAAATGCCTATTATCTACCATAATCACTCATCTTGGTAACAAGTAAATTCACATCTAGTTTACTAAACTGCTTGCCCAATAAACCATCCTTTAAAACAATCAAGAGTTGTGCTTACAGTAAGCCAATTGGTGTCGATTTTGATTGAATTTTGAACAGAAACGTCGACCACAATTATTACACTTGAAGGGCTTCTCACGAGTATGGGTAGTCATATGCAAGTTTTTGGCATGAGTGCTGGGAAACATATCACTACACAAATCGCATTGATATCGTGTCTCGTTTATATGTAAATTTTTGATATGATCAAACAATCTAATTTGCCCACTGAAAACTTTATTACAAAATACACACGTTTCCGTTGCCAAATATTTGTTGTAATTTTTAAAGTTTTCTTCGTCTTTTGCAGAAATGAAACATCTGTTTTTGGACAGAGAGTGAAGTACATATTCTTTAACGGAAGCGAAACTTTGTACGTGGTTGGTTTGATGTCTTTTTAGACCTAACTTATGAGCAAATCTTTTAGAACAGTATCTGCATTTAAACGACTTCTCACCTGTATGCATTTTCAAATGAATGGTTTTATAATTCATGGTAGAAAACGATTTATCACATAACTCACAATTAAATGGTCTTTCATTTATGTGTCGACGAATATGATCGATGAGCAAACGATAAGATGTGGAGACTTTATCGCAAAACACACACGACCCTACAGAAAACGACATGTGTTGGACGCGAAAATGGTGTTGCCGTCCAGGCTTGGTGGTAAACACTTTATCACACTGTCTACATTTGAAGTATTCCTTGATTTTTAAATGTGTCCTTAGATGGTTTCTCTTTTCAACATTTGTAAGAAATGCTTTGGGACACTCGTCACATTTATAAGGTTTTTCAGTGCCATGACGGATAATGTGCGCTCGAAAACTTGATTTCCAGAAGAACTCCTTTTTACAAATGGGACAATTTAATAATTTCTTGTTTAGCGCGTGGATACCGTTGACATGACTGAGCATTTCTGCTTTTGTAGCAAATTTATTTTCACAATATTAACACGTAAATGGCTTTATACACTTGTGAACTGTGTTGATGTGTCTTTGTAAATTTTGTTTAAAATTAAAGTTATGTCCACAAATGGGACATGGATATTTAATATTTTCATGCATACGTTCAATGTGTTGTTTCAGATAGCCATTTAGGGTAAACGTTTTCTGGCAATGCTTGCACTGGAAAGGTCGCTGGCCATGGTGAGCTATTTGAATGTGATGCTTTTGAAAATATTTAGATTGGAATGTTTTCGAACAGAGACCACAAGGGACACGTTTTTTGGTTGTGGTGTGGTGAGAACTTTTTGTTTGGTTTTTGGACATCATTTTTACAACTGTGAGTTTTGAAGAACTTGTCTTTTTTATTCGCTTGTATTTAAGTAGTTTACTGTTTGTTGTACACAGAGCAGCACTACGATTTAAAATCGTAGTTTTTGTGTAAAACAAGGGATTAGTACATGTTCTTTTCTTATTGTTATCAAAAAATTATAAAACACAGTCTATTAGAGAAAAAATTATCTCCAATTATCTGTTATTTAAGTACGAGGCACCTACATATCAATGAATTCAATTCAATTTTTATAAAATACAAGTTGTTATGATGACATTGTTGATGTTTACACTTACTAAAACCAACAACACTAGATATTAGAAAGCTGAGCTGCTTTCGGGAACATAAGTGCAAATGCACTAGTTGAATTTGTTTGCTTGGTATGCATGGGGCTGTCCAGTAAGCGACCGGACAGTAACAACTGTTCCAAGCACACTATGTGATAAACAAAGGTAGCTTTTATGCATGGACTGTTTTTTTGTATGTAGAGCATAGGGTTTAGTAGTGTATGTGGAGCATGAAAAGTGTATGACGTCGAGTCTCAACAGAAAAGAACCAAATGGCAACGTCAGCTTGGCATCTGTAGCGTAACCAGTGGTTCTGTGTTGGTTTGGGTTTTCATTGTAAATTACATGAGTAGAAGATTATGCTGCGCTAAAATGCAATTCTCTAGTAATCTGCTAACCGACTCATTAAAATATTTATGTGTGTGACATAGTTATATAACCCTTAATTATGCACATCATTTGAAGTGTTTCAATAGTTATATTAGTCATTTTAAAATATTCCATTATGACAAAATGGTTTGGATGTGAAAGCCGGTAACGGCCCACCCCCCAAGACCATTTCCCCGTAAGTGGCATATTCCCCCCAGAACCACTTTCCCCCAAGTCTAATCTCGCCAATACAATTCGCTCCCAAACACTTTTCCCACCATAACACATACCCTCCAATTACCTTGGGGGAAAAGTTGTTTTGGGGGCAATATGTCACTTACGGGGGAGTGGCCTTGGGAGGATGGGTCGCGACCCATAAAAGTAAATACTTGGTTGTTGATTTTAATTGCTAAATTTTACAGAATAGAAAAAGGTGAATTTATTGTTGCAGTCCTGCTGTTTACTTTGATATCTTTGATATTATATTTTAATATTACAATGCACCCATTTGCCTCTAGAACAAGTGTAATGCTGCTTCATAATTTCGAGCCATACTATTTTTGTAGAATGTTGGTTGGGATTTAAAGGCATTTGTAAATGCAATACTACTCAGTTTTTTGTGCTTATATACAAATTGTGT
>JAQFZH010000886.1:0-26264 GCA_034695485.1 Entomobrya nivalis
TTAAAAATTTGCTAAACATTCACAGGAAATATTATGAAAAAACATGTGTGCCTTAACCCGCTGGGACAGAGTGTACTACTAGGTAACTTAATCCTCTCATTCTAATCTCACAAAATCCATCAAAACACCCAAACTAATGAAAATCCACCTTTTGATGTTGCTGGTTGCTCTCCAGTGATAGCAATAAATCATTGATGCCTTTGATATATTCGTTTGTTCCTTTTTAAGGTTTACAGTTTACAAATGTATGAAAACAATCAAAATGAGCTGTGTATTAAAACTTGTGATTACGCTCGGTTTTATTTCAGGTGTACTCAAAAAGCTTATGCAACAAAAATTATATATCTCGCTTCAACTATCTCATTATTATATGAATCGACGTTTTTCATAAATATTGTTACACGAATTGATTTTCTGTGCATAATTGAAAACTCCTGAAAATCGAGTCTGCAATCCTAAAATACAACCACAACCATAATATTATGTATGACTGATAAAAAACAAGCATGCTTACACCAGCACTGCATAATCAACAATACATATTGAAAATTGAGAGATAAGTATGCATAAAAATGAGAGATTCAGTTTCTATTGTCCGGCTGTCTGCCTGCATGCGTATCTGGTGGTGTGGCTCTGTGGTAAATAATAATGATGATGCTGGATCAATGTAATCCTTAAAAAGACAGACACGGTTTTCATATTTGTGTCCTTAATCATTGTCATCATATGCAGGATTTCATTTAAACAATGCTTCAAGCAAGTATGCTGTCCTCCTATTTCCATTGTTCAGCTTTATCATGCATTCAGTCGACAAACTTTTTCTTATTTCTTTGACCAAAAAAGGCGTGGCTATATTGTCCTGAGAACTTTTATACAGCCGTTTTCTGAATTAATCCTTTTGTAATGAGAGAGCGAGCTATCCGTGTGTTTAGCGCTTGTATTTGATAGTTTGCTTGTAAATGATTTTCCGAAAATATTTTAATAAATATACACAGATATTGCTTTCATATAAACATATATTTAACACACGTTCAAATCACTAATCCAGATATATTTTTTTCCAAATGTGTAATGTGAATAGTTTTTGTTACACAAAGCAAAGCTTTTGCTACACACCTCTTTCTTCATTACATTTCCATATGCGTATCTGTGAAGAGAAAATGGTTAAAAAATTCAAATAAGGCAAACAACTAGTGGTTTGGCTTTAAGTTGTTTATCATTGTACAAATGTAGTTTGAGAGAAATTCTCTATATATGCGTGTGTTGCATGTGTACACATATAAATGTAAAGATTTTAGTTATATAAATATCGTTATTTTCTTGAGTCAAGCACGACGGTAATTTGAGGGATTTTTTTCCTCTCCCTTCCTTTGCCTTTGATGGAAAACCTTTGATAAGAACCGATTTTTTTTATTCCACTCCACATCAACCCCTTCACCCTTCCATCAAATCCAAACATACCATCACTCACAACGTCTTGCTTCATATTATGAAGCGATGTTTTGAAAAAAAACGTCGTGAAGAAAAATACAAAATACAAGTTCACGTACGTACTCGCGTCAGACATTCTTGTATATTTGTATTTTAAAACAACTTTCCTTATCAATACACACACGCAGTTTGAAGATTGAGAAACGGAAAATACGTAAAAAAAATGTGAATGCTTGCACAACTCTCTCACAAGTTCTCATGAGAGATGATCAAGGTAAACGCATAATGGTTTTGTTGAATGTTGAAAATGTGATCATGTTTATGATGTCGATGACGCTTCGACGTGCTTGCACACACCATCATTGCATTATTACTGTGATGGTGACTGGAGTCAGTCAGCTATAACAGCCACATAAAAACGAATCACGCTGTTCATCAATTTTTGTCATAATTTTTTATTATAACTTCATAAAATTCAACTTACAAGGAAAAATGTAATTATTCCAATTGCGCAAGAAAAAAACTTTTTAAATGGCAGTGCCCGTCTGGATTAAAAATTGTCGACTACGTGATACCTACGAAAAAAATATGCTTTTGATTGCATAAAGGAAACCCGACATACATTTTAAGATGTTTTACTAAAAATTGTAATCATAATACATGACAGACGCCGTACACGCATTGTATTTTTGTGCGATTTTACGAAAATTAAGTGAAATATTTCCTCTGAACATTTCGAAATTTAATTCTCTATCCGAAACTCATTGTAGGTAATAATTGTAGATAATACGTACCTTGTAATTTGTAATACAATACAATGGCTCGCATTAATGGAATGACCTAAATATTAGACCTACAACCTATTAGTCGCTCCCAATTTCTTAAAATTCAGTGAAATGTATACCACATAATTGTAAAATTAAGAACTCTGCATTATTGATATAAGAAATATCGTAACGTAAGACTACTCAACTTATAAATAGCTGTTGTGATTCATCCACAACTTCAATATTCCTTGATGACGTTATCTAACAGTAAAAAATTTGTTGCGTAAAACATCATTATTATTGTGGTTTACAATAAGTTGGCTTTGGCAGTTGTAGTGGTTTTCGTTATTTGTGTCATCGCATCACAGTTTTATAACATAACATTTCAACATAAAGCGTAGTAAGCTCAAAACAACGGATAACGAGGCAACAACGCCACAGCCACACCACCACCCCATTTCCTTACCAAAGGGGTCTCCATCCAGTTTGCCTCCACTCTCCATGCAAAATACACTGGAAAGTGAGGAGCGTTCTTCTTGCATAGAAGAAGGAGGAAAGCAGCTTTTTAACATGTACTTCTGTTTGGCTTCCTCTCTATTCTTCTTGTATTAAATGTGCCGTTCGTGTGTGTGGAGTAAGAAGAGGAGAGCACGAAACGGGAAACACAACGTATATCATATCGACCAGCAGTTCGTTGATCTCCCCCTTATTCCCTTAAACCAGCGATTTGGGTCACCACCCTGTGGTTCCACCCACTGAAAATATAGCTGCTGCCATCTTCGAAAATTGAAAAAACTTTCATTTCTCCATTTACCACATGAAATGCTTCTACATATACCTTGAGGTGAACTACGCACTTTATGAAGCTGATAATTCACGCAATGCATTACACACACGCACGGTACGCACATACAAACTGCTACGCACTCTTGTTACCTGTAAGTTATATGGGATGAACAAGACAAGGTGCCAATTTGGATGTCAGTTACATTACAGTACTGAAATTTCACAGTATTTACGCTTAATTCTTCATGCATGGAAAAATATAAGAATACAATTAATTGTCAGTGGAAAAATTGTTACTTGCACAATATTGCTAAAATGGTAAATTTTCACTGAAAACCACCATGTTTTAAGTATTGTGTATGCATATTGTGTATTAAAAAAAAAATAAACAGTCAAATAATAACAAAAACTACGTTAATAAAAAGCTTTCCATTGCCAGGAATATAATATTGAAGGACATGATCATGTGTGTACATAAAATCCGCCATATTTAGTGTCGCAAGACTAATGTCCATGGACTGGATGATTTGGGGTGAAGGATATTTTCGGAATAAATTACTCAGTTTTTTTTCATACAACGCATATAAATTAATGTCCTTGTACAAGACTAAACTCCGTCGTTAAAAATCTATTTTCAAACTAGATCGATGAGAGATGTTTTTCTTTCCCAATTTTGTTATCGAACTTTTCTGCTTAAAAGCTAGTAGCACTAGCACAGCACAAAAGATACTGTTTCATGAACACTTTTTTTGTGTAACGATATGATATGGTATGCTTGGGTATGCATTACATACATTGCATTGATTGTGTGAAATGAAGTCTTTTTACTTTCATTCGCAAGCTCAGCATTAAGGATCGTGCGCTACACCTATTAGACGTAGGATGTACCATGCAAGTGAGAAGTTGGGGGATAGTGAGAAAAAATAAAAATCGACAAGGGATAATGACGTATTTATTTAACTTATGAAAAATCATAGTTTATGATATTTATTGCAATTTATGACGATTTTGATTTTAAACAGAAATATGAACCTTTATTGAGACAAACATTTTTATAAAATAATTCCAGTCCTTAAAGTAAGAATAAAATACACAAATTTCTCCAAAAATTGGTTTACAAAGGATAGTTAAGCATAACGTCTTGTTTGGCTAATTCTAACAACATAGGATCATCGAAGAATTTGTTGATAGCAACATCCTCACTCAATCCCTTCCGCCGTCTCGTTTTTATCATAAACTCTCTTGCCAGGTGAGTGGAAGGTTGCGGTTCCAAAGGCTTTATGATAATGCTTTTATCCAGGGGATCGCCAGGTACAATCTAATTTATAAGTAAAACAAATGAAGCAATTAAGTTTTAAAAAATACGATGATTGATTCAAATGAAAACATAAGCACTTCACAAAAAAAAATCTTTTTTTCCCAACGTACCTGCCAATGATGAAACACTGAGAGACAAAATGCTTGACCCAAAGTGTGCGTCCTTAAATCTGTCTCAAATCCAAAGGAATCAATGGCAGGGACAAACGCCTTTATAGTATACAGAGGTGAACCTGGTACAGGAGAATCTTGTGTGACATGACCACGTCTCCTAGCAAGTACTGTGTAAACTGCTGACACACAGTCCGCTGGTGCTAATACTTCCACAAATAGATAGGGTTCCATCAAACGTGGAGTAGCCATCAAAAAGGCAGAATAAGCAACTCGTCGAGCAGTTGGAATCACCTGGCCTATAATTAAATTAGATTCCATCAAGTTAATTTGACAGAATTTCTTAATTTTTAGGGAATGGAAAGGAGTAAAGGTGATATGACCTACCTCCACCTCTGTGAATGGGCTCTGTCGAAATAGTTGCATCCAAAATTTTGAACTTGACGTTTCGAATGGGCTCCTCACACAAGGGTCCTTCACGCGTTCCCCATTGGAATCCCTGAACATATTAACATCACTATGTCATACATGCGTCCATAAATCACGACTTTTGATTTCTACATTGCAAAAATAAATTCAACTCACCTGGACAATCGAATCTTTCACAGTATTCAATAAAGTTTTGTCTACTTCAGATGGAAGTGTATCATCCACCAAAATGTTAGGACCATTAATGTCTGGCCCAAAAGCCCAAATCGATCTGGCAGCTAGCAAATCCCAATCATATTTTGTCTGGAAGAATTCTCCTAATCGCTTCCTGCGGAATTCCATCAAAACAATGATTTAAATACTAAGTTAAGCTTCTATAGTTAGTTTTGGGATTTGTTTTAGCCTTACTTATTCCAACCAATGCTAACAACTTCATTCTCGATATCCTCCGCAAGTCCCTTTTCTAGTGGTTCAGCAATCATAGTCAATTTGTTCTTCTTATTTGGAGTTTCCGCAAAACATTTCAGAGATGAAGTTTCTACAACCGTTTCACAGAAACATACCACAGGATCGGCCACTTTGATATCTAATAATGGAAACATAAACAACACAGAAAGTAAAATACAAACAAATCTCATGGATATTTGTATTGACAACTTAAAAAGTTAAACACCCACCAATCTCTGAATACATTTTCCTCAAATCGTGCATGACACAATCCAGGTAAAGTTCTCCAGTTCCCAACACTATATGTTCTCCAGATTCTTCCACTTTGGTCGATACAAGCGGATACGACTTATTCACTTTACGCAGCCCATCTAACATCTTCGGCAATTCTGATGGGTTTACAGGCTCCACAGCAATTTTAATAACACTCTGAGTATTAAATCGCAATGGCCTGAAGATATACAAATCCTCTTTTGTGCGAGCACTTGTAATTGTTGCGGTCTTTACAATCGGTTGATCGATACCTTCCATCAGTACCCAATTTCCAGCAGGAACCCGACTCACTTCTATTTTGTACCTGAAAAAATCATATAAGCGAATTAGTTACATATGATCGTGTATGCATGTCAATCACGTCAACTAGCGTTTATTAGAATCCTAAAACCAACCTTGCTTCATAAATCCATAGCCTTCCAATGGTCAGTATGCGAGAATCTTCTTCATCTGCCAAAGAGTAGTTCTCTCCCAAAATCCGAACGCTCTGATTTGCATGTAGTGTACCACTGAATACCCTTCCAAAAACGTGAAAGCATACACAGTCTTCAGTGGGGTACATTTTCGTACTATGAATGATCAAAGTTCCCTAAAATGATTCAATTCATTTGTTAAACATTTGCCAGCTAAATTAAAGCTATTATTCAAATCATATATAAAATTGTTTCAAAAATCTTACTTCAGGGTCACAATTTAACATGTCATCCCCAATGTCCGAGTCCAAAACCCCGGTATAAATATGAGACAGTTTAACTTTTGCATTAGCGGATGGAGAAGGAATGTGACTTGCAATCATATCAACAAAGCCCGAGAAATGACCTAAAAATCGTGCGAATACCAGCCGCAACAACGGGCGAATATTCAATCTTGACTCTTCTTTCGTTAAACGTACACCAAGTTCTTCACATAGAGTGGGTAGACAAGTGTCCACATCACCAACAACCTATAAAGAAATGTACATACGTCAACTTATTTCGTTTCATAACTGCAAATTACATTTTCTTTAAATCAACTCGACACTTACATGTGAAAATATTTTATAAATAGGTTCCAAGATAAACTCCACAAAACTTCTTTGAGCAGAGCTGTTAGCTGGTTTCCGGCTGAACTTACGACTAATAAGCAAAACAAATTTTTATTAACTAAAACCCTTAAAACAGTACACCATAAATTGAATGCTAATCTGCCAAACCCAGTTTCTTACGTCTTTGGATGAAAATACACATCTCCCCACAGTCGCTCGGCGAAAGCATTGACATTGACGTCTCCATACACCTGAGCGTACATTGTCGCAAATGATTTTAGACTGAAGCATAATGAAAACTGTGAACTTGCAAAACAAACATTTCCTTTCACAGGGGACATGTGCATGCAGCTGTCTGGGTCATCACCGCTGAACATTGAAAGAAGTGCATTCACTTCTTCAATTATGTGCTTCATTTTGTAGTAGGCATCTTGAGGGGGCAATTTCAGTTCAAACATTAGTCTGTCGATTTTGTTGATGCACAGCGTAATGGCCATTTTTTCCTAAAAAACATAATTAGTACAGCAATTTAATATAACGTAAGAAGCAATCTTTATTTAAGAACTTCAATAAAACGGATAAAACCTCACCTGTACAGCATGCTTCAGAATTCTTTCAGTGTTCAGCATAACACCTTCGGCCGCATCAACAAAAACAACGATTCCATCACAAAGTCGCATCGCAGCGGTGACCTCATCGGAAAAGTTTACGTGACCTGGGGTATCCATGATGTTCAGCAAAAAAGATCTGCGAAAAAATAGTCAAAATTATCTTCAAAATCAAAATAAAAGCTATCAACTACATTGATTTATTTACTTGTTTCTGTCTACACTTACTTGTTTTTTGTATCCTGCATTACTACTGTAACGGGCATTGTTTTTGTTGTCACTCCTCTATCCTGCTCAGTGACCAGCGTATCCGTATAACGGACAAGGGCTTTGTCTACAGCCGGATTCAGTTGAATATCTGGGTGAGTCTGCTCCACTAAGCAATCAACAAAGCTTGTTTTCCCATGATGGAGATGTCCCACCAGTCCAACATTTCGGATAAGGTCGGCGTTATCCATGAGATCGGCCAAAAATCTATTCCAAGAAAAAACAAATCATGAAAATACATAATAGAAAACAAGTACGTAAGGTGAAAGCATTACAAGCATGTTTTCAACTTACTCCATATCATACGTAGTCCGTGGCAAATCCTTCTCCACATGTTCAAATTTAATCTTCCTGACAGGCTTTATAATGGGCTCGGTAAGGGCCTGTGTATCTTCCTCCTGTACAATGGTTTCCACATCCGGCCCATACACTTCCAGTGCTGTAGGATAGTACTTTTTGTCTTCATGTAACACAACTGCCGTGGATGTTGTTGTTCCAGGTTCTTCATCATGGCCATCATCATGATCCATCTCGTCCTCCTTAAAAATCACAAAATTTTAAAATTGTATTTTACGCCACATAAAAAGGATCAAATTTTCGTACAATATTTTCTTACATCTGCATCCCCCTCATCGTCTTGTTGATCATCATCCTCCTCTTCCTCTTCAGAATCCAAGTCAGGGCCGATGTAATTCCCAAACTCGTCATATAAGTCCCCGTCCATGATGCGTTTTTCTCTTGTAAAGAGTTTACCAAGTTAAAAAAGTAATACTTAAATCACCTACTCAATTAGTTAAAGTGTAGTTAAACGAAAGCCACAAAGAAGAAGAATCAAGAAAGTAAACACTTCAGTAATTTGACAATGTTCACAATACAATTAACTAACACACCGTAAAATCAGCTTACAAACAACAACACAACTGATTGAACCGGCAAAGCAAGTAGAAGTAGTCCTTTTCCTTTATGCACATTTTCATTATTCCATCAAACATCAAAGCTTCTTTCATCGTTTTCTTATACTCAAAGCTACCATTCAAAAATGATGTTTTTCCACTATGTTCACCAACGAGTGAGGGGCACCATGAAATGGATGACACTCGTTGTACCAGTCATATAACCCAGTTCAATGCAGAATACATTAATCAGACATCACAATCACAATCATCACATCAATGCAATCTTTACTAAGCAATCAAGTCGACAATTATGCAAAATGAATGCCTAACACTTATAGTCTATCTCAACGTTTTTTTGGACAGAAAATCCCTTGAAAATAATTTAATCATGTATTAATTAAAGGTAAAACGGCATCCATTCTATTTGTTACCCTGAAGTTCATTGCTGAACTTACGAACATCATAAGATCATAACTTTCTTTCCTTTGCCCTTATTGGTATCTTAAGACTAGAGGAGTGCACATGAGCAATTAAAAATAATAAAAGACGCTATAAAATAGCGAAATGATGTATCACAGTTTTACTATGCAATTGGCTGACAAAATGTTCACCGGTTTATAGTTTAACTCTAAAATCCGAACAACAAGAGCATCATCACGTTTTGTGCATCAGACAGACCGTGTTCAAGTCAAGTATTAATGTGTATGTGTGTGTATGTGTCTTCTTGAGTGACTTTTTATTAATAAGAATGAAGATTTAGTACAAGTCCTTCTAAAAAATGCATTGCATGAATTACACATCCTGGCCAGTTGTGGTTTACAGCACGGAGAAAATTGACTTCTTTTGGTTATATGAATGACATATGAAGGATGTTAAGCTAAGCAAAGCTTCGTGTAGTATGTACTCTTCGCGTTTGCAGTTTTTACAGCCAAACTGATTGGATTACAAAAATTTAAAAAGTAATGACCTTTATAAAGACACAATTTGACGATATCCAGCTTAGCAGAATTCTTTCAGTATAGCAGTAAATAGTATCAATGCATTAGATCCCATGAAACTGTTTAATTGAAGTACACTACAAATTAGACTGATCATTTACAACAAGTTCCGATAAGTTTTTGTGAACATTTTTTCTAATTGTTGTAAATTTGCATGTAAATTGTTACACCAGCATAAGTTTAGCAAACTGCACAATGGATTTGCAGTGGTATATTTTATTTCTACACTTAATATTAGTTTGCTCGAGCAACAACGAAGGAAACACAAAAGACAATGAAACCACATTACCCAAAGAGAAATTTGAATTTTTGAGAGAAGACCCTGCAAATGAGTTTGGCATTTTTGCCACAATTATTGCGCAAGTTCACCGGAAAGCTAATCAAACCAGTGAGGAATGGAGACTAAACAGAGAATATCTTCCGGAAGATGTTTTCGAACATCTAATGTCAAGATGTCAGGATAACCCTGAAGTAATTTTATGCTTTAACATTTTTTCATGTTGTTTCGAAAGAATAATAATTGTCTTCACACAAGGTAATTAATGTATGACATAAAAAATTGCTTAGGATTCGACATTCCAGTGGAGGAATTGCGCTTCTGACGACAAAGGCTTGTTTTATCATGTGACCTGGGGTGTTCCGGAACCCAAGAACAAAACCGTGACATATCTAGAATTAAAGTTCAAACCTTACTCTAAATTCAACGAAAGAGGGAACGAAGAGGTTTGCATTTTGGAGGAAGTGTACAAAACTAAAGCATACGTCGTTCTGAATACCTTCAGTGCTTATCCTGCAAATGACAGCGTTCCATTAAGTGTAATAGACTCTGTACAAACAGTTCATCAACATCAATTGGATGCCTTTGGAGAAAATTTTCTCAGCATTTTTGAAGACAATATTGATGTAAATGAAATTTATAACTTTGGGGTGGACGAGTACTTTGACAGAGATCCTCCTTATGAATGTTTTCTCAGCATTGCAAGTTCAGAATCCAAGTCTGTGATTGAAAAGAAATGCGACTTTTTCTGCATGTCCAACGTTTCTGGAAAGGATCTGGAGGAAATATTGGTCAAAGCTAAGAAAGTCGCTGATGAGGAGAAAGAAGATAAGAGTGGGGAGAGTATGGAGAGCGGTGAAAGTTTGAGTGATAAAAAACGTGAAGAACTGTAAATAAGTTCTTATTTATGTTAAATATACATACATTATATACGCACTATTTATACAGAATATTCAACTTCTAATTACTAAATTACCATTACAAAAGTCAAGTATTGTTTTATTTGTAAAGCATCACACTATATTTATCTATAAGGCTGATTTTGAAATAAAAATATTTTTCTCCTCTTAACATCAATCAAACCAAGAAAACATCTTTTTCATTCTTCTTGCCTTACATTTCCTTTGTGTTTGTAGTTTGTAGCAATGTGAGTCTTTTCCTTTAATCTTTAAGGTCAAAAGATTTCTCTGTTTTGAGTATTTTGTCTCATAAGCACAATCACAATAGATTTTTGCGTTGCACGCTGTTTCTACTTTACATGCATGAATGTCAATGCTCATTTTTCTCAATGCATAGAGAGACGAAACCAAACAAAAAACAGAGTTTCTTGTGTGGAGACAGAGAAAGGAGAAAATGTCAAATGAATCTGTAGAGCTCCAAACAAAAAGCGGATTGAATCCGGTTCAAGGTAAACACACGTAGAAAAACATCATATTGGAGAGATTAGATTTGCATATCTCCAAATCTCCAATTTATTTAAATCTCCAACAAAATTTATTTGTAAATAGTCATTTTTGTACACAAGGAAAGTAAGGATATTGGATAAGAAATTCTATTGAGTTGAAACACGCATTTAATAGACTGTCAGTAAACAAGTCTTCCTAATAAAACTTTTTTTTAAAGGGACTCTCTCATATAACCATAATGTCTACCAGCAAAATGCAAAGGCTACTCATAATTTTTGTAATTGGTTTAAGTATCACCATTGGCCATGGACATGATTCGCAAGAAAAGTTTGAATTCACAAGAATAGAGCCTGGCAATGAACTCGGAATCACAACAAAAGTGATCGCCCATATTCACAGACCAGCTAAGAAAACAACTGAAACATGGACACTGAACAGGGAATTTACTCCTGACATTGTAGTGGAGACGCTTAATGCAACTTGCAGTGAAAAATTAATTGTATGCATAAAATGCAATCATAACTATTCTTTTAAAGTATGAAGTATCGAAAGAGGGAAAATATCCTAAATTTTTTCCATACTTTTGTTTTCCAGGATAGGAGACTCAAGTGGAGAAATTGCAAGTTGGACAAAGAGGGCTTCACTGCTGAGTTGACCCATGGCCGCCCGGAAACCAAGAACAAGACTTTTGTCTATCTTGCCATGAGTCATGAGCCTGTTGAGCTGATAAAAAACGGGAAAAGAATGACTTGTTCGTTGGACATTGTTGAAGAAAATCCTGCATACTTCCTGATGGAAACATTTAGCAAAATACCTTCCAATGATAGCTTCCCAAAGACACATAAACAATCTGTTGATGCAGTTCACGTTCACATGCTCGGGAAATTCGGAAAGGAATTCTTGGGCGTGTATGGCGATTCCATTGATCAAGATGCCATCTATAACTTTGACGTAATGGACTACACATTCCGTGATGAGCTGTATGAATGCTTTCTCAGTATCGGAAGCAGTGAAAGTGTTGCCGTTCTTGAAGAAAAATGTCCGATATATTGTTTGGAAGAAGTAAGCAGTTCAGAACTGCATGATGAACTGGAAAACGAAAACTCGGATAGGAATATTTACATGATAAAACGGTCAAGTATTGATGGTCAGAGTGAAGACGATGAAACAATGGATGAAATTTTGGAGGATGGAGAGCATATCGGACATACCATGTACATTCACAACGAACTTTGAAAATTATATGGTGAGCCTGACTGAAGATGGGGATGATTTAGGATTAAGTGAATGATCTGATTTTTGAGTTTAACAATAGTTACCTTTGAAAAAATGTCGTAGTCCGTAAAAGTACGCATATTATTAAGGAAGTGCCATAACAAAATAACATAGTTTGCTTTGCTGTGAGCTTACTAAAGAACTGAATTAGTAGTAATGTATCTCATTTTAAATGGTTTTTAGTCGACGGTTATAAAATTTTGTATGCATAAATGGAAGAAAATAAATACAATGTATTTTGTCTAACCAAGAATATGATTGTGAACTTTTTAAAAATGTTCAATTTGTGTAATTTAGGTGCCATTTAATTCGCTAAAAATACCATGCTTATTTTGATACTACGCAGATAGTAGTGTCAACCAAATTCATATTCGTATTAGTATAAAAGTCTTGTTTGAAATTCTTCATCTCAATCTTTCCAGATTGGTTCCACTGGAAGCTCTGGCTCGGGCATATGCCTTATCACCTGCAAAAAGTACAGTTTCCGTAAAAAAGCAACGTCATTATGAGAACCATTTGGTTTCTTTTTATGTGAAATTATTACCTTCGCTGGAGTTCCAGCAATAACAACATTGTCTGGAAATGATTTGTTGACAACGGCCCCAGCACCAACTACTACGTTATTTCCTAATGTTACCTGAAATCACATTATCATGCATTTAAGACTTATTGAGCTGGGAATTTCGTACATACCCCTGGGCATATAATACATCCTCCTCCAAGCCAACAGTTGTTACCAACTTTAATTGGCGCTGTCAGTTCATAATAATTTTTGTAATCGCTCAGCTTTCTAAATGCTCCATTTACTGGATGCTTTCCTGTATACACTTGAACTTTAGGTGCTAACATGCAGTCATCTCCAAATTCAATTAAGGCAGAGTCGAGAAAGCAGCAATCGAAATTAGCGTAGAAATTGTTGCCAACTTTTATGTTGTAGCCGTAATCACAGCGAAATGTTGGCTCAATAAAAATATTTTTCCCTTTGCAAGATGAATGGAGTAGCTCATTCAATATTTCTCTCCGAGTCTTTTCGTCATCAAAATCAGTTGTGTTATAGCGCTGGATGAGACCCCTCACACGCATTCTAGCATCCGAAAGGTCCTTAGTTAAAGGTCTATGTGGGTAGCCTTGAACCATTTTTTGCTGCTCCGTAAGATGCTCATATTCCTTCCGATCTGGGAGAGAAGAGAAGGGCCTAACAGGTGGAAGTTGGTTAGCCATTTTGAAAGTATTTCAATTCCCCGACAAACAGTATAATCGTGTATATTAGTTAATTTACGCGTTGTTAGAAAGCGATGCTACAAATTAACATTCGTCAGAAAAAGAATGAGTTGCATTTATGCAGTAAACGTTTTATCACAAGTGATTTGCAAATTGCAACTACTGACTTTGTTTGACATGCACTGCACGATCAGTGACAGGTAATTCGATAAGATGAAATATACGTGGCATACGGTATCACAAATAACTACACTGGTACTGTCTAAAAGTATGTACACAGCTTGACAACTCAAGAAGACCCGTCTATTACCACAGTAAGAAAATTAATTGAAATATGGGTGCTGGAATACCGAATCTCTGTAGCATTACTGGAACTGCATTGACAAGCATAATATTTCTCCCATGATATCCAGCCAGACAAAGTAGTGTGTTGTGTAACGCATGATATGTATAATCATTATCATGTAGGATTTTGCTTATAGCTGATTTGGAGAGACGATTTGGATTTGTTCATACATAAATGATGCTTGATGATAGTGACCGTGACCGTGACCGTACATGTCAGAGACTGCAAGCTCGAAAATTATTTGGTCACAATCACCAGAATGCAATACTGTTTCCAGTTTTTTTAAATGTCCAATTTATTTTTTGGAAGAAGTTACCAGTACCAGTTCAAAACTGATAAAGAGGAACTGGAAAACGAAAACTTGGATAGGAATATTTACATACATGATAAAACGGGATTAAATATTAATGGTCAGAGAGGGGAGGATGAAATCATAGAACAGATTAGGTTTCAAAGTGTCATAAGTCATAGTTGTAAAAGTCGTAAGTAGGCATTTTAAGGAAGTGTCATATAGCAAAAGAACATGCAAGTAGCTCGCTGTACTATAATTCTTTGCTTTCTGTTTAAATTACCGAATTAATTTTCAACTCAGTCCAGTGTTTCGCATTCGATTTAGATTTAAAAAAGATTTTTTCAATGACAGCTATGAAATTTTGTATGCATAAATGAAAGAATAAATGTATACGCATTTAAAGTATTTTTCAAGCCAAAATTGTGCTTATTTTCTTTTTAAAAGTTTAATTTGAGTAATTGGGGTACCTCAATACGCTAAAAATATCATTTTCATTTTAAAATTGCGGGGTTTGGAATGCAGCTAATTTATTGTGGTTTTCTTCTGGCCTATTATCGAGTCATTTCTCCATCTCAATCTTTCCAGATTGGTTTTGCTGGAAGCTCTGGCTCGGGCATATGCCTTATCACCTTCAGAAAAAAGAGAATTTCCGTAAAAAAAACACTTCAATATCATCTTTATCGACTTTATCATTTTGTTTCCTATTTTAGAGGTGAAATTATTACCTTCGCTGGGTTTCCACCAATAACAACATTATCGGGAAATGATTTGGTGACAACAGCTCCAGCACCAACTACTACGTTATTTCCTAATGTCACCTGAAATCACATTGGCAATTGACATGCATTTTTATACATATTAGCATTTCATTAACTTTAGTTTTATATTGAAAGTAGGAATTTCGAAAGTCAGTATATACCCCTGGGCATATAATACATCCTCCGCCAAGCCAACAGTTGTTCCCAACTTTGATTGGTGCTGCTAGTTCAAAATAATTTTTGGGATCGCCCAGCTTTCTAAAAGCTCCATTAACTGGATGTGTTGCTGCATACACTTGCACTGCAGGTGCTAGCATGCAATCATCTCCAAATTCAATTAAGGCAGAGTCAAGAAAACAGCAGTCAAAATTAGCGTAGAAATTGTTGCCCACTTTTAAGTTGTAGCCGTAATCACAGCGAAAGGTTGGCTCAATGAAAATATTTTTCCCTTTGCAAGATGGATGGAGTAGCTCATCCAATATATCCCTCCGGGTCTTTTCGTCGTCAAAATCAGTTCTGTTGTAGCGCTGGATGAGGCCCCTCACACGAATTCTAGCATCCGCAAGATCCTTGTCCAAAGGCCTATGTGGGAACCCTTGAACCATTTTTTGTTCCTCTGTAAGATGCTCATATTCCTTCCCATCTGGAAGAACAGGGAAGGGCTTGACAGGTGGCAATTGATTGGCCATTTTGAATGCGCTTTAGTCCGTCGACAGTTAAACAACTTTCGATTTTTTATTGGATACTTAATTTACGCTTTACCAGCAAATGATACTGCTCATGAGTATACTTCAAAATTACTACTGCGGTGATGCTTTAGAGAATCGATTGAGTTTAGTAAACTTTTTATCACAAGTGGTTTGCCTGGTTTGAGACCACTTACTTTTTGACATGCACGGATAGCGGTGACGGGACAGGGATATCAACAAATAAGAATTCGATAAGATGAAATCTACGTGGCAATACGGTATGGTATCATCACAAGACTGGTTCCACCGCAGCAGCAGTCTTTTTCAGCCGGCGTTTTTATGCATGTCTATTGTATGTATGCATATGATGTATTGACTACTACAAGTACATTCATAGCTTGACAACTCACGAAGACCCGTGTATTAATGGAATATCGAATCTCTGTAATATTACTGGAAGCATTCTCCGGTCATATCCAGCATCCAGTCAGACAAAATTGAATGTTGTGTAACACGAAAAACAGCAAATATAACAAAAAATGATATCTTACAGCTGGTTTCGAGAGACGATGACGATTAGATTTTGTTCATCAAGGATAGTTGATGGTGTCGGTGTCGGTAAACAGTTAAATATGAGAGTCATACATAGCTCGAAAGTTGTCTGGTCGCAATCATAGAAGTATTTCCATCAAAAAGAGTCAAGTGTATCATATTATGCATAAGATGATGATGCAAATGCATGTAATTTTGAAGTTATATAACCTTGATGAACATAACTTAATTGTTCCAGCATTAAATGAACTGGAAAACGAGATTTTTTATTTTGCATTAGTTCAGAAATTGTTGCACTGATATATTTAGGATTCGGTTGGATTCCTCTTTGGTGTCACTGTTTCTCGAGGTGGCATATGCCGAATCACCTTAGCAGGATTGCCAGCTACAACGCAGTTGTCTGGAACGTCTTTTGTGACAACCGAGCCCTGCAAAAGAAAATTGTCGGTTTTTCATTTTCACTTCACAGCAATTTACATATTAGCATTAGCATACTATGTTGATGTAATGAATACTTTCACCTACCGAGCCAACAACCACGTTATTGCCAATCGTCACTCCTGGGTTGACCACTGTCATTCCCCCAAGCCAACAATTGTCTCCAATTTTGATGGGATATGCAGTTTCCAAATAATTTTCATTTGCTTGACGATATGCTGCATCCAATGGGTGTGTAGCTGCATACAGTTGAACATTTGGCCCAAACAGACAATTGTCGCCAATGTCAATTCTCGCACAATCCAATAGAACGCAATTGTAATTAGCTTGAAAATTATCTCCGATTGTTATATAAATGCCATGGTCTACTCTCAAATCAGGCTCAAAGTAAATATTGTTATCTATGCATGCTGGGCTTAATAACTGTCTTAGAATCTCTCTTCTTGTTTCGTCGTCTTCGTCGCTGGTGTTATTGAACTGTCGCTGTAGTTTTCGAGCCCTTTTTCTGATTCCTATTATTTCCGGATCAAATGGGCTGTATGGGAAACCAGCCAGCATTCTTTCTTTTTGAGATAAGTGCTCGTATGCAGCTTTGTCAGGCAATGCCGGCAACGGAGTAACTTCCGGCACGGGTAGTGATTTTTTATTCATTTTGATTAAGTTTGTAGGACAATTGCAGAAAAAACGGTGCTGTGTTTGCAGTCAGTGCGATTATAGATTACCTAAACTGGTTTGACTTTGTTTGGTTGCAACTTAAGTTAACTTGTAATGATGCAGTTCACGGCACATGTCACAAGTTACACATTTGAATGAGGAGATTCTTTTTATCTGTAATTTGCAAAATCGGCACTAGATAAAACGGAACAAACTTTCAATCAAAAACCACCACGTCATAAGCCAAATACAGACTCTTTATGCAATATACAACAATCAAAACACCCGACAGCTCTACTTAAATTAAATGTTGAGATACAAATTACGAGTAATATTCACGTAATGTGTCCCAAGTCTATGTGTAGTATAGACCAAAAATGAGTAAATTTTGCCATTGCATTGACAGCTAGGATATATATATGCATGCTTTGATGTAGTGAAGTGTGGTGTATATTGTAAATCCACATGTGGAAAGCCATCCTAAATCGTGATGTAACCTCTTGACTTGATAAATTCAAGGCCAATGCATGAAATATTTGCACTGCGAATTGCAATTTGCAAAGTCTCTAATTGATATTGATGTCAGATAAAAATCCCCACACGCAACAGCCACAGACTGATTGTCAAAATCTCTTAATAATTGATGCAAAGTAAATGATAGATTAAATGTTAAAATTGAAAGCACGGAAAAATGAATTGAAAGTGCAGGTAATATAATTATTATCGATATATGGAAAATGTAAAGAGTGTGAACATTTAGACAATCAAGTGAACATGTTTACAAATGCAATATTGCATTTTCGTTTGAAATATTTATTTAACCTCAGACCAAGTATAATCAACAATGTTGACCCGGGCTTCATTATGCTTTTAGCACTAGGTCGATTTTTTGGGTGTCACTGTTTCTCTAGGGGGCATAAGACGAATCACTTTAGCAGGATTTCCAGCAACTACACAATTGTCAGGTATATCTTTCGTTACAATGGATCCCTAGATAAAAGAAATGCAATGTGAAAACCAAAAGAAAGTTGGAACGAAACGTTTTTAGCTTCGTAGATTTGTAAATGCTTACCGCTCCAATTACCACGTTGTTTCCTATTGTCACACCTGGTAAAACAACTGACATGCCTCCAAACCAACAATTATCTCCAACCTTAATGGGGTACGCATATTCATAGTACTCATCTCCTTGTCTTGAAAGTGCATCCACATCGTGTGTAGCTGTGTACAATTGAACGTTCGGAGCCATAAGACAATTGTCTCCAATCTCAATTCTAGCACAGTCTAGAAGAATGCAATTATAATTGGCTTGAAAGTTATCTCCAATTATAATATTTTCTCCATAATCTACGCGCAAGTTTGGCTCAAAGTAAATGTTGTTATCTTTGCAATCTGGATGAAAGAGTTGTCGTAGTGCTTCCCGTCTCCCTTCTACATCGTCTTCATCTGCTTCATTAAACTTACGTTGAAGAACTCGTGCTTTCTTTCTAATTGCGACTAGTTCCGCGTCGAATGGAACATAGGGGAAACCGGAAACCATTCGTTCTTTCTCCGTGAGATGTCGATATAAGGAAATGTCAGGTTTAGGTGGAAAAGGTGTCACTGAAGGGACAGCTAATACGCGTCTCTCCTTGTTCATCTTTAGTACAGGTAAAGATTATAGTTTGACCTTAAGACACCTGCTTCCAATTTAGATTAATGCTGTTTTAATTTTCGTATGCTTTCTTTAATTAACTTTCTCCTGGTGACAATGTTGTTCTCTGGTTTTGTGTAGAAAGAAGTAGAGACTAATACTGCACATCAAATGTACCAGCGAAACGACCGGCCGGCTGAAGCCGAAAGACTGGGCTGCTACTAAATGTAAACTGTTTTATGGTCATGGTTAGTATGGATATGATCGTATGTATAGTGCATGACATATATATGTGTATGTCTAGGACTAGTCTGGGACTGACGATAATAATGTAATGAGTTAGGAATGGGATTACCAAGAGTCCCAGACTTTGGGTTATTAGACAACAGTGTGTAGTTGACAAATAATGCTTCGTATATTAAACTAAAAAAATAAGCTTGCGAAAAATAAAATACATAATGTATAATACAGTATGAATATGACTATTGATGCAAGAGTTAAATGTATGTCCATTGATAAAATGTACTGCTAACATTTTAAAAGAAACTACACTCATCGTCATCATAGTTAAAACATCTTTCGATTTATTAGTTAAAACACTAGATTTAGATTTGTTCTTTGGTAAAGTTCAAATACTACTCTGTACAAGACCAGTATATTTTTGTACTGAGGCACTATCATTTGTATCTAATGATGTTATAGAAATTTTTATTTGCTTTTCTCCTTCAATATCTTTAACCCAATATGAAGCCAAGAGACTAAACAGTATTAACCATCCGATGTGCCTGTTAGAATTAAATCTCTCTCCACAGTTAACAGTGTTCCTAATGTTCAGAGTTTTTATCTGGAAGACCGGGACAAATAAAATAAAAATATTTCGAGACAATTTTCAAAGTTAAATAGTTCAAAATTCAGCATTTTTTATAGCGAAATACCTGCCACAGTAGGTGAGCAGCAACGCCTGTTATACCAACGTAGTATGGCCAGCTCATGTCGGCAGTAATTCCAGCTACAGTTAAACTTGAAACCATTAAGCCACTAAATCCGGTTAGCCAGAGTTTAGTATTTTCACCAAATCTGCGTGCCGTTGACCCAAGTCCTAGTAACGTATCGTCTTGCAGATCCTAACAAAGAAAATAAGATTAAAATTATGACATCGTTTTATAATTTGTGATATTTTTTGTTCATTTTACCTGGTGAGCATAAATAGTGTCGTAGATAAGAGTCCATAAAATTCCGGAAGTATACAAAGATAAACATGACGCATCAAGATATGGAATATCAAAAAATCCTGTATTTAAAGGACTAGCAGCAGCATATCCTATGAGTATGCCAGTGTTAAATGTTAGCCCCAGAACAGCCTGAGGCCAATAAGTTACTCGCTTGGCAAGAGGATATAAACAGACGAGGCCTAGAATTTAAGTAAAAGTTGTATCTTAAAATTTACCAAAACCTAAATCACATAATAAATTAGCAAATTTATTGATAGAGTTTTACCTAAAGCTCCACAACTTATGAGGAAACAGGATGGATTTAATTGCAAGAGTATTCCAAATGCCACGCTTAATTGCGATCCCAGCCACAGTGCTGCATGTCTCATACGTATTTGACCTGCTGCCAGTGGACGGGAAGAAGTTCTTTTTACCTACATTACACAAAAGGATTAGACTTATGAACAAACTGAAATTTGCAAACATTTCACTCGGAGATTCAATTTTTTGTAATAATAACCTTTGGATCTATGTGTCTATCCCACATGTCATTTACGGTACATCCTGCTCCCCTCATTACAAATGCTCCTACTCCAAACAGAGCGAGCAACTTTAAGTCTGGAACTCCCCCAGACGCCACAGTGAGACCCCATGTGGATGGCCAAAATAAAAGCCATGTTCCTACACAGAAATGTTAATTTACAGTTTATCTATTCACATTTTTTAAATTTTAGCCTTAAATTTGCAATATCATCTATTAACTATTAAGATATATGCGCATTTCAATTTTACCTATAGGACGATCTATCCGAGAAAGTTTTAAGTATGGGCGATACTGTGCCGGCACGCTTTCCACAAATTTTTGAGGCAGTGAAAGTGTATTATAATTATTCTAAGAAGTGTCAAAGAGAAATCGAGGAAATGTAGTATTGTGATAAAATATAAAATTCAGACCTGCAATTCGAATTAAAGTTCAATTTACTAATAATATATGTATGTATTTACCAGAGGTTTTCCCGGTAGTTCCGGAATTGAAGTATAAGGACGAGTATTATTTTTAAACATATCTAGTTTGGAATGGATCGCTGAGCGTTTGTCGTTAGAACAAATAAAACAGTTCTCTATGTTAGTATGTGTGAAATACGAAGATGTGACTCTTACAAATTCCCTTTTTGGTTCAGACCATTGTGTAGTAATAAAATGACTAGGGCTTTTATTAACCAGTGGACGATAAGAAAATACTGGTTTATATAATTGATATCCTTTCAAGGAAGATGTAGACATTGTTGTGCAGGATTTTTTTGGCAAGATTAAACGACTGAACACTATTAAGAGCTTATGACTATAAATATGCTAAGGTCAACTGTGAGATTACGAAGATTTTCAAAATCATTATTTAGCTTGTTTCACGCCAAATAATCTTCGTGGTGAGGTTTTAATGTGTTTAAAATGGGAGCAAAGCAGTAATACTATACAAAAAAGTTTACTAATTGTTGGGATAACTGTTTGCACCGAATCAATTATTGGTAACAGTGCATAGACCAATTTAAATCAGAAATCGGTAAACATAACACTTTGCTCCGAGCCGCTGCGTTGTCTACAATACAATCACAAACACCACATGTTTGGCTCTCAACACACCTGCTTGAGTAGAACAAAAGATGTGTGTACAGTGTGCACGTTCCTCTCGTTCAATGCAGTGCAGTCGCTCCAGTTCTTTACGCTGCTCTAATGTTGTTATTTTTGAACACATGCGAACACACCGCGCTAGTGGTGCTGAAATGGCATTTATTCCTGCGATCGATTGTTGAATGGAAATGAAATCCCGATTTCAATGCATCTATCATCTATCTACATTACATATAATTGTGCATCTGCAAAAACAGCCTACAGTTAATAAATTTTAAACAATGAACAAGGAAAACAATTAATGAGGGCTAATTATAGTGGTATAAAATAATGAGGTTTCCATTTTACTGTTCGAATTAAAACGATGAATGATTGTTAAAGTACGGTTTGTATGCATTTTTGTGTGAATCATTGAGATTTGATGAAAATAATGGTTGTTTTTTGTTAATTTGAACTATAAACTTTGTACACATGCCTGTAACTGTATTGTAATATGGGTTGTTTGTGGGGAAATGGAGTCAATCAACTGTTGAATTTGTTCGGTTTGTTCCAATTTCATTCATTTTTTAAAAGCTTTTTGTTGGTTATTGTGGTTGGTTGTTGATTCATGCGTGATGATGACTAAAGGAAAATATTATGAAAATGAAAACCAATTTTCGTGTTGTAGAGCAAATAAATCATTTTTAGCGTGAAATAAAAGATAATTTGGAAGGATATTAAATTTCATGAGAAGCCCCATTTTAAACATATCGTGTCAAATGTAAAATTTGAAAGTGAGTAAAATTGCATGCGTAACACTTCCATCCCGTTACAGTTTGGTCTTTTCCTTGGACTAATTTCAATTAAAAATTTGATGGGGGAATAATAAGAATGACTAATGCCAATCGAAAATTGAGTATTCTCGTTTTTTAAAGCTAAGCTTGACTTTTATTATTACATCAATTAAGTTTCAAAGGATATGCATATTTTTTTCAAATTCTATTTATTCGATTGCACTTCAAATTTATGTCTCTTTATTTTCGTTGTCATTCCCAAATTTGGGAGCTTTCTTTTTTGAAGCACCATGAGATGGACTGGAGGCACTCTTTTTCGTAATGGATCGTGGCGTTTGCTTCTTTGCACCCATTGCAGGACTTGACTTGGAGTCGGCTTTCGGTTTCTTTTGAACTATTTCTGATTCTTGCAGACTGTCATTATTTTCATGCAGTTGCAGTGGCATTGAGGCGGGATCCATACCAGTAGTTTTTAATCCATGTCCAGCAGAAATTTCAGCGCCTTTCTTCGAATGAGCTACTGGCTTATTGTGCTTCTTCACGGTTTTATGACCTATCGGATCACCTTTGAGACTTGCTGCTTTTACATGGTTTGCTTTATGACCATGGCTTGTCTTATTATTATCCACCGAACTTATTAGAATCGGCTGGCGTTCTGTGGCCAGATTTGACCATGCGTTTTCTAGAAACAAAGAGTGGCCTTAAATGTCCAGTTGATGTCATTAAGTTATGTTATAACTGCAAGATGTTTAATTATAAAGTAAACCCAAAGCAGATGAAATCGCTTTCTCCGTAATTTTCATGGCGGCTTCTCTAGTGACAAGCAAAGTTGTTGGGAGATTTGTACCTGAGCATAATTTTGCGTCAATTACCATTTGCCAAAATATCGATTATTTTCTTACATCAATCCGAAAATCGAATTCATACCTGCAGACAAATCAATGGCCTCTTGCCTTAGGGAGCTCAGTGGAATTTGTTTCTCCGTCACTTTACCAGTCTCGGATATTGAGGTCCCTTAAAAAATATTTGACATTTTGGGTAAACCAGGTTGTGTGAATAACTTACCAACAATGAAATTTCGAGATTATTAACAAGTTCTTACGGCGGATGGTGGGATTATGATTTGCCGTTTTTTTCGCGTCCCCCATTTTCTGATGTTGAGTTTAATTACGTGACAAAATTTTATCTTATTTTACCCCTTTATTAGCCAAATTTTACTTGAGATTTTGATATATGATTATGATTACGTACAAGAAATTTTGAAGAATGTTTAAATTTTGATGATATTTTTGCCAATAATATAAAGAGACAAAATCCTCTCCTCTCCAACTATCAATGCATCAATACATTTAAATATCGTGAATGTACACATACAATGTTGCCTGGCTAAATGTAATGTAGAAAATTAAATTGTGAGTGATAACTTAGCCCATCACAACCAAATTTCCAATACAAAACATTCGTCGGTCGTTCTCTCAATGTTGCATAATACTGCGAAATAGAATAAATGGATAGGTTTAATTAAAATGGCTTCAAAATTTTAGCATTTAAGTCAATCTGACTTGATAAAACGCGTACTAAAAATATGTTTCGTTTAACTGCTTACGAGTCTGAAATAAACAACCGATGAATCAAAGTAGTCTACTGTATCTTTCAATAAAAATTAATTTTATGGAAATTAATCTCGCTTCCATAAAAATATTAAATTATGCACGCTATAAAGAAAAAAAATTCATAGAGATACATATATATCGATTCCACTAATTGATCGGTTAAGTTTACTATAATAATTGAAAATATATTATTAGAAGATCAAATCTGGAAATCAATGCCACAAAAAGCATACGGAAGCTGTCAGCAAAGAAGCAACAACATCTCTTAGCATTGGCCTATTTGTCACAGGAATTCATTGTAAAATCCATACTATCATTATCAATAACCACTTTTTACGAAAGTGAGGAAGAAGCTATAAAGTAGCCAAGGATGGATGGTTTGATCTCGACTAGCGTTTGCACACAATAAACACGCAATATCAGTAACATGACAGAAAAGATAACTACTTACTATGATAACTCTTTGCATTCTAAATTGTTTCACTAAAAGTTGATATTATGCTGCTGACTGGGCTCCAATGCAACCACACTCAAGTTTTGACTTGACTTGACTAAAAAAGACCTTAGTGGCTACACAATCTTGTCTACTTTGGCATTAGGCAATTTTTATTAAAAATGCACAATAAGGAAACGATCATGTGGTCAACTCAGGCAAAGCTTGCCTTTTGCCTTGCACAAAACAATTCCTCCTTCGAATTACTAATGTCTCCATTTCCATATACTTTACACGCGATTATGCCCTTTTGCACTATCGCTATCACGCAACATAAAACTTTGACAGTAAAGTCTACAGTCTACAATTATATCGTCTTCTTTGACTTAGCATACATCATGGCATATGGCATAGTATACAAATTTTTACGTAAAAGTTTTAACTGCAAGATTTTTTTCAGAGCTTTGGGTTTTTTTAATACATGATACAACTAACTGTAGTATATGTACAACTAAGTCTCCTTCAGACAACAAAGGTGGGCAATGGACAATATTGTCATGTTTCACACGTGCCCATGATCATTATACTACTTATCAAATCATTAGCATTTCATTTACAAAATCAAAATAAAGACAACAATAAAACCGTACCGTACGTGTGCATCGAAAATAGCCAACAATAAAAATTTATTTATTTGGTTACTCTCTGCAAGTTGTTTCAAGAGCACTATCCATTTTACGTACAAAGTACAAACAAATGTGGATGCTCATTTTGCATTCTATAATATTACTCCGTTAATACGTAGGTATACATGACTATCCTTACAAATAAACATGTTAAAGCTACTTGCTACTACAATTACTGCATTGTAGCCGCAAAACTTACTTAAAATTACTTAAACTGAGACTGAGAATCATTTTTTAACGAGAATAATATCAATATACCCCTATTTAGTAGATAGTCTGTCGGACGCATTTTTTTTCTACGAAGAAAATAGCGCCTCTTGGAGAGCTGAATGGAATTACAAGTAGTTTAACTGGAACGTGGTTCATCCTACTTTTTTTCTGGATTATATTCAAATAATAGGCTTATGTATATACTTTTTATAACTGAGCAATAGCTTATTTGAGCATAGGTAAAAAAAGTTTCAAATTCAAAAGCTATTAAACCGCAAAACCGGTCAAGGGAAAATAATGAACTATAGTAAAAATGGAAGAATAAAATAGGTAGTTGTTCTTGTTGTTGTTAGTCTTAATCATTTTGCAAAAATCAAACAAGATTCAAATCCAGAATATCCAGACCACCTGCATTCATAATATTTTTTTTGTAATTAATATAGAGTTGTGATTGGACACCTTGGCAGTGACCTTGCATCAGAAAAACTTGAATTATCATCAGTGCAATAATATGTGGTTTGGTTTTGTACATTATTTATATGTATCATGTATCTGTCTACGAAAAACTATTTTATATTGTTCTAGGGGAACTTCAGTGGAGGATCAGTAGCGTATTTACGCTACAATTGTAGCGCAAATACGCTACATTCAATGTAGCATAAATACGCTACAATTGTAGCGTAAATGCGCTACAAAAACGAATTAATCTATAAATGCAAAAAATGTAGCGTAAATACGCTACAATTGTAGCGTATATACGCTACAAAAATGAGTAAGTAAGCTTTAAAATATGATTTTAAACTTTGAAATTATG
>JAQFZH010000887.1:0-26258 GCA_034695485.1 Entomobrya nivalis
GCAATCCAATCCAGGTCTCCATCAATAATCAAACTTTTCAATGAAATTAATTTCAACTAAATCCGTCTAGTATTACCATTTAAAGACAAATTTTATTTAACATGGGAAGTATATGAGAACTGGGAAGGGTTCAAAAGTCCAAGCTCATTTTGATGTGCCTCCTTAAGACACGACATTATATGTATATCACGCTAAGAGAATGATGACATACGTAGAGTTACGTACGTACGAATTAATTTGGTTACCCGATGGGAGACATTAAAAATATATATTCTATTCAAATGAAAATGGGGAAGGGTGAAGTGTTTGACATTTTATTGAAAAGGCTAAGTTTAAGTTACGATTCCCTCCTCTGAAGTGGTGGTGGGGAAAAAAATAGGATAATGGGTTATGCGTCTGCAATGCAAGGTTTAAAGAATGATGATTATTGTGATAAAGTGGTAATAATCACATGGTTTGTGCTTTATATAACGTGACATGCATTATCCATACAACGACAACTACGTCATATATTAACTGTATAGGTACATATATCACATCGGTGAGTCAGTAGAAAAACCATTCAATGGAGTTGATTAAATAAAAAGGAAATAAATAATCCAAGAGACAAAAAAGAAAGGTATTTTTCTCTATCGTATTTTGGTTAAATTGTTAATGATACCTCGAAAATATACTTTTCTTACAATTTTGAAAGCAAAGTTAGCATTATATAGTATGTTCATACAAGCATACAAATGTATATATTATTATTCTAAAATCTCATCTCTTTTACGATTGTCGTTTATTATTAAAACGATAATTGATATGTGCTATTCATTCAGTAGTGGAAAGAAAATAATAATGATTTTTATTTAATCGGATCCATCATAGTTGCCTTTTACTGAGAAATGAAAATACAATAGTTAAATATTGGTTTCTTTTGTTATATTACAACTCGTTAAACTAATCGTAAGTATTACTATATATTTATGTTTCCCTTTGGCTTGCTTGCTAAAGAAAGCATTAAAAAGGCACGGTACAATTTTCTCTCGTTCACAAATATTTGCCAAGCTTGGTTTCTCTAGCATTTTATGTGAACATTACACATTATGAAGAGGGCTGTAATTATGACTTGTTTGATAGATAATTGTGTTACCAAAGACATAAATTGTTTCTCATGGAAAAATACAATTTATTTTTCTGCTACGAAATAAGCTTCATTACTGATTCTTTTCTTGATACTACACACCTGTCCCCAGTTATTGAGTTCCTAATGAACACCGTCCATTTAATTTCCAATATTCCAGTTCAAACAACTGTGACGAATCATATAACTTTTTGCACTGCTCTTATTCTAACCATTTAATATTCCACTAGTAAGGGCCAAAATGCTCAACAGTGCAGAGTAGTCTAGTAAGTTTTCCCAGAACCTCATCAAGATCAGATCATCAATAAATCTACTAAAATATAGCAGCCGCACGCTCGTCTTTGTTGCCCAAGCTTCACCATAACTATTTCAGAATAACTTGCTGAGATGGCGCTTTACCTTAACTTTTCAAGCTTATGCTTTAAGTCCTTTTAAACTCCCAACCCTTCCCTTCTCTCGAGAATAACTACGCTTCTCATTGTTGTCGTTGTCAGTTTCTCCTTCTACATACTGGTTACTGTAATTTTCCAATAATAATAGTGACAATGCACTTATTATGTATTACAAAGAATACTTCATAACATAGCATACAATAACATTCTAATGGTGAGACTGAGAGTTGTCAAAATGAGAGTTGGATGGATCCATTGGCTGTTTGACGTTGTTCGACTGTCAATTCGCACATATACTAAAAAAAATTATTCATTGAAGCTCCTCACACCATTCAAACTTCAAAGTAAACAACCATCCCAGTGCCATCCATATCCCAATGGAGTACACTGATCATTTTAGTTTGTACTACAAAAAGGTTTACCATTTTACAATTTATTTGCCGTAATAAAAAACACATTATATGGGCATACTTATTATATACCAACCAATTTTCTGCATTTCGCAATTTGCTTATCTCCTGCTTGCATCTTCTTTCTGCTGCATCTGTGTCCTTCACTGACTCACACAGGACAACTTCCCATCATACATATGCCAGCTGCATGCATGGATACACACTCATATAATATATCATATATATTATGCATTAACAATAAATTTAATCACTTAAATAATAATAAAAAATATATAAATAAATGCAGTCAGGTAAAAAAATAACATTTTTGGATTCTTTTACTTTGGAATATATTGCTTTTGTTAAAAAAGCTGTTGTGCCATCATTATGTGCTCTCGTTCCAAAATTGAAGTGTTACCTTTACCAAATCAAATTTCAGCTTTAGACCTTCAAATTATGAGTTTGCAAAACACGTCCTTAAATTTCTCTCAACAAGATCCTTCTACTAATAATAATTTATTTTGCTGCTGGTATGAAATTGATGATTTCATTTGTGACCTTTATGATCCTTCGAGAACGTTTTAAAAAGTACTCATTTCATTTTTTATGTATCTACAGCTGTAAACAATAAGCTCAGTGTGCTGTTCAAGATTGATCTTTGCATTTTTATCCTTATTTTTCAATCAGCGCAACACCACCATCACCTGCTTTTTATGGATATTTATACCGCGTGCATGGCCAACGCATCTAATATAATACATATATAATAAAGTGCAGGTGGATGGATAATTGAAATTTACTTCCCATTATTAGTATTATACCACCATACCATGTTTTTTTTCTCTAATGATAATTTATAATGCGTCAGTATTTAAAAATTGATGGTGATACTTCAAGGATTCAGTTTTTCCGAAGCAAAAAATATATATTATAAAACATTGCAAAAAATCTTACATCATCGTCAGACCAATAAATTTTGACAGCCATGCATTTCAGTTTTTAGCCTTGCCTCATCATCATCATCATCTCTGTTCCATCCTTTCTATCAGCATGATTGCAACAACTCGATGACTATGTGACTTACTATTCGATGAACATTTTTTTTGTGTATCAATATTCGCTGATTTTTATGCACTAAAAACTTTTCGAGTGCGTGCAAAAAACGTGGACATGAAAGTGTAATTTTTTTGGGTATGAATGAAAAGAAGAATGGGATTTCAAAAAAAAAGATTTGTAGGTAAACGGGAAACACTCTGCTGAGTTGGAATAGTGTTAGATGGGTGGTGATGATGGCTGCTAAATTGGCAATAAAATATTTGCCATAATGGGTCTCCTGATATAAAGATGTAATGATAGTGGTTATAATCGTTGTCATTGTCTGTTTCCTGTTAATTGTGTATAGGTGTAGCTATGAGCAAAAGAGTTTTGCATGCAATAAAAATTAAGTAAAAAGCATGATAATTATAGTAATAAATGATAATAAGTACAGCAATTTCGTGGATGAGAAGCATGTAATAAGCATAAAATACTTAATGACCCAGATTTTTACTCAAATTTGATGACATTGGCAATTTAATGTGCATAAAAAGTGCAAAAAATTCTTTTCCCTCAATCCGATTTGGAAGTATGATTTTTTTTGTCCATGAGAATGAGAATGTTTCAAAAAATTGATCACGTTCTGTTTAACTTGGCTCATTTTTGAAGGTTCTTGAAGGATTTCATTATGAGTCTAATCGCTTATGTGATTATCTTTGCTGGAGCTAAATGATGACTAAGAGAAAAAGACGTATGTCAGCAAGAAAGATAATAATAGGTTTGAGTTGTATCTCTCGCTCGTTCTTCATTTTTTACGTGCGTTTCCCTTCACTCAAGTCTAGTGTTAAAAATATATCTTTTGTCATGTCATCAGTCATCACTACTTTCTTTGGTGTTTTGTTGAATAAGAAACTGGCAGGCTTGGAGTCTATTTTTATAAAAGTATCTCCTTCTGCACTTAAAATATTTTTGTGCATGGAACTTCTTCTTACTTCCTTGTACACATTTTAGCCATCTAAAATACAGACAAGTTTAACTAAAGTAGAGAGAAAAGAATGTGTGTGAAAGAGAGGGTTTCGATTCCCTTCTTATGTAAAGAAAGTACATGCCTAGCAATCAGACAAATACACATGACATTCTCCCAGTGATCCCATAAGTCCCACTACTCCAATACAACTCATACCACATTAAATATTTCATTAGCTCAAGTCGCAAGTCAATAGAAAGAAAAGAACTTTAGACTTCATTTGACAAGGATGAAGTACGAAAAAAAAGTAGTAAAAAAACTCTCATCTTGTACTGCCGGCGAACTCTCTGAAAAGTTTAACATTTTAAGTATCACTCAAAAAAAAAGAGAAAAAGGAGTGAGCCGAACTCTGTCCTGTCTTTTTCTGCCTTGATTTTTTTTATGCCTACACATCTTTACTGACATTCACCAATGTTTTTGAGAACATTACTTTTTGTATAATATGACATGACGATGTGATGGTGGTCTCTCGTGATATTTTTATGATTCATGGTATTATGTAGTAAAACCAAGTGCAGTAAAATATTATCATCATCCTCACCTACCCCACCACCTTCTTGTAAGACATGTAGTTGTTTTCTTTTTTATTTGCTTTTCGTCGTCACCAACCAAGGCTTCAAAGATTTAAAACTTACTTAAGACAGTAAAGACAGGGAATTATAATAATCATATCGTCCAACATGATCATCATCATCATCACAGGAGTTTCAGAAGAAAATAGCCGGATTCACTTCGCTCGTCGTCGTCCAACCAACAATTGAAAGTTCTTCATGCTGCTCATTGAAATGGCAGTACAAGAAGTAACGTCATTGCTTGTCTTGTCATAAAAAAAACTGATTACGGATGATTTTTATCCGTGTCTTGATCTTCATCATCATAAGCATTGTTACTTGTGTAGTATACTATTATGTATTATCATTATAATAGATTGTAGACATGTACATTGGCTCCTCATGTACAAAATGTTGAGCATGTATTACCGTCATCAACCACCATCGAGTCATGTCATGTAATGCTAAATACTACAACAACAGTTCCTTCAATTATTACAAGCACGTAAGTGCAATGTAAGTTTTTTTTGCTCTGCGTAGTTAAGCCTACTAGAAGTATCCATTCTATCAGATAAAATGAATGAAGTGGCGGAAAGGGGAAAAAAAATCTGTAAGAAAGATATCATGTCGATAGAAAGAAGAAGGGTACAAAAGAACAGGGTGTGTGTGTATTTTTACCTAGGCAAAAATAATGATGCATTGTTGTATGTTTTTTTTGGCAGTGAAGAAAAGTATCTTGACTTTTTGACTTACTCGTTTATGAGTTTTGAAAATTACATGTTTCTATTCATCTACAATTACTTTTTTTATTTGAAAGTAAGCAGTGATTGTTAAAAAATTAAGCAAAAAAATCAGAACAGTGAGACTCGCATATTTTTTACAATATATAAAGCGCTGATTTAATACATTTTATCAACATTATCATTATTAATAGGAATGAACTCCAATTCTTGTTGGAGTTTTGGCGGAGTACAATAACATTTTTTGGAGTAAAGTGTGTGGTACTGTTTGGTTGAGAGAGATAGCATGCATCGATCTCATCATCACCAACACCATTCACTATGACCACTACCACGCTGCTGCTGACAAGATGATTTTTTTTATATGATACGATGGGCAAAAACACACTATACCACGTAGCATTGGCATGTTGATTTTTATTTTGAACCGCACGATTGAGATGCAGATGATGATGAGTTGATGACGATAAAAATTACACAAGGGAAAAAAATCAAGTGTGTAAGCGAAAGGCTATGTAAATACTTGTAGTTGTGCTCAAAGTTTATGATGTATTGTTGAAGCTGCTCGGTAATCGAATTGCCATCATGAAAGATACATAAAATGAGCGAAATACATGCTAAAAAACATGAGCTATACTAGTAACAAAGGAAGTAAGATTGGGTTAATATATGTTTGGGCAGTTTTACTCGGCACGTTTCACAGAAGAAGAGTAGAGAGAGAGAGAGACTATGCGATGATGATCTGATCAGAGAAAACGCATGAATAATATATTCTAAATGTATAAAAGCGAAATACAAATGATCATTTGATTACACGGTTATATCGCTACTATGGTAGTATTGATGCTCTCTCGCCCTCTGAACAAGGCTATATAGGATAATAAGAATGAAAAAAATATGAGATTTCGGTAGAATTGATTGCTGAATTGATTATGCATAGTGTGTTGTGGTGCATGTGTAGGGCTATGCGTGCGTGTGGTGGATACGATACGAAGAAAATGGTTGCTGTGGAAGAAACAATTTTTTTAACTTGACTTTTGCTTCCATCTTCTTCTGATATGTAATGTGTGCAAAAAAACATGGCAGAAAAAAATACCGACCAGAGAGGAATTTCGATGAAATAATTTTTTCAAGTATAAGAGGAAAATTGGCAATAATTTTGCATTTTTAAGGGTAAAAAATAGGGATGCTTACTTGAATTTCTCAACACTTAAATTTTTATGCTTGTCTATTCGCTTGGGTTGGGTTTTTTTTTGCGTAGATGATGAGGATGATGGTGATGCCAGTGTAGCAGTGGAATAAGCAAACAATGCAGTACATAAAATACGGATGAGGAAAGCATGGCATTGGGGGAAAATGGAGCATGTGGATGTGATGATGATGGTCGCCGCATATTTTACAGCTTGTGTTTATACATTTATATATTTTTTTAGTAGTGTGAGTACCAATTCAAGTCAAGTTACACACAAACCAGGAAAGATGATATTATTGTTACACATTTTTTTATATACTTATCATATCAAAACACTTATCTGCCACCATATGCATGTTAAGAATGAATGAACTCACTCATTTTTAAGTAGACTATATGATATATTTGATATATAATGTATCTTTCTACACAGCAAATGAAGCTGTCTTTTTATGCTGTGGTTTTTTTGAAAGTGAAAAGTTGAAGAAGCGTGTATCATTCACAGAGCATTGAGTTCGTATGAGTGAATAGCCTGAATGAACTGATGAACTAGTGTCTCAAAGGCTTGAAACGAAGAGATGATGAGATGCGTGGTTGATTATGTGATGATGTGAGAGTCAAGTTGAAGTTCTTTTTTTGTGAATTGAAGATATATTATTGGAAGGAAAACTAATGCTATTTATTTTAATGGTGGTTGGTGGTAGTGGACGTAAAGCAAGTATTTAAGGCAAATGGATAAATAAGTAAAGAGGAGATGGACAGCTTATGCTACTTACTTAACTTAAGGTTTTATACAAGAAAAAAAGTATATAAAAGAAGGAATGTATAATTCCAGTTTTTTGTCAACTTATGAAATACATACATACATACATTTAGGCATTTTCATTTTCTTCAAATCGTTTTTTTTTTCTTTAATAACAATAAATAGAATGGCAATGAGACTTGGTCCGATGATTGAATATTATTCTGTATTCTCCCCTTTCAAGATGTGTAAAAGCTCCCATGAGTCCAATGTATATAAACTAATTAAAAAAGCCAGACGATAAAGCTAAACTAAAATTGATCTCCTTTCTATTAACTGTCAGTCGTTGCTCGATATTTTTTTTTGGAAAATTGGCACGTTAAAGCTTCTTCTCCATGTTTCAATTCTCCATATTCCCCAAGCTTTACTTGAATAATATATTTCTAAAAGCTAACAATATTTCGCATTGTGTTAGCCCAGTACATGCAAACGGAGGAGCCTATCTGTCAAACTCAAGTCAAGTCAAAATCTACCTTCAAAAAAAGGGTGCTCAGCTAGTTTTCCTAAAACAGCATAACAAACACACATCGCATTAGAATACTACATACAACATAATATGTTGCAAAATAGTAATAGCCAGCAGCAGAAAAAGAAGCAAAAATATGGTATGTACAATGCATCCGTTCATAGCACACATTAAAATCTCGTAATTTAGACTATAGTAGGAGCAGTAATAAGACTGCATTGCATTCCACCAAAAAAAACATGAAAGCATGGTAGTAGCGGTAGCGGTGGCACTATATTCACAACAATTGTAATGCACACGACGACGACGACGGACAATGTCGTTTACTTACAACTTTTGTGTAAATATCTCGCTTCGTTACTCACAACGCAAGGCAAAAGGCAAGAGAGCATTTCTTTTGGTCGCTAAAAATTATTACTAACTTTACTACATAGATTCGTGCGTTGCCATACAAAACAATGTAAATGTAGCTGATTGTAAGTTTTTATGTAGCAATTGGTTTGGTAAGGGCAAAAAGCAAAGCCGTTCAAAATGGACATAGAAGAAACATGACTAACTTCAGAGAAGAGAAAATCAACGAACCAACCCTACTAACAAGTTAACAAAATGCATATACTTATGTATGCTTTTCCTACACAAATAAGTATATATACATAATCATATAACGTAAATAATATATTAATACACACATAGATAAGCCTCTAGAAATACCACACATACAACAATAGACAATCATTCAATCATTGTTCATCATCAGAAATATTGAAATAGCAGATAATAAAAAAGTGAACGAAAGATATGTATTTTTTATGTATGGCTGCAAATTTCAAGTCAAGTCAGGCCTCATAGTCATAGTCCTCATTCCTCATTCATCTATCTCGTACCTCTCATGATGTTCATTTGCAGTGCAATTTGCAACGAGAATAAAATGGAGGTAGGTATTATACAAGAGAGTAACTTGCCTTTACTGCTATTTCGCCTGTCTCTATGCATCTTTTTTTTACTGTCATGTAGACCATGCTGCTATGCCAATATGCAGCATGCCATGATGTTTTTATTACCCAAAAGTTTAGTTTTGCTTCCTTGCATCATTATTCGCATTGTGTGTGTTTTAAATGTCTGATTCTACACAGCAGCATGCATAAAAATACCAAAGTACAAAAACGTACAACATAACATGATATATACACCACCACCACCACATTCTCCTCAGCGGGAACATCCACACTACACCTGTTCTTAATTAATGCCACATTAGCAAAAAACATGCCTCCCAAATCAAAATTTCATATGTGCCATTAAGAATTCCATCTCATTTTAATGTAGATTGTTACAATTAAGGCTTGTTAGTTAAAACATGATACGCTCATATCCAAGGAGTTGTCTAATCTGAGAAAAAATATATTTATGTTGTTGTTTACACCGGCATTGGATTGCACTATTTGTTTATATTTTTAAAATGACTTTTATCCCAATAAGTCATCCATATAAAAAAGATATTTATTTAAGTCCCTTCTTCCTAATCCCCTTTAAACTTTGTCCTTTAAGGCTATTTACAACCTTTGTACTGTTACTTTGTGGAAATATTTGGGTGCACACAGAAATGGTCCAAAGTTCAAAATCCACATAATATTTTTTTTTGCTGTAGGTTGAGTACTACTGAAATATTACACAGAAACGTCTTTCATGGACATCTCCTTTTGCACATGCAGTGCAGTAGTTTTGTCTTTTTCTCTTCGTATCAGTCTCCACATTTTTATGAATTACTTGTGTATATACCTTCATCTGTCTGCCTTGGCTATCCGTTAATGTATTAAGTGATAAGGGCGGACTTTGAGGAAATGTACATTGCATATTATTCTTTGCTACTAAAATACTTGTGTGTGGATTGTGGAAGTAAAGTAGAAAGAATGGAAAATGGAAGTGCTATATATTTTAGTGTGGAAACATGTATATAATAAGTATGTGCACACAGCAGCACACATACAATATGCTGCGTGTAGTATACACTTAACTCGTTAGTTTTTCTTTCTCGCTCTCCTTTTAAGTGTAAATCAATTCATGGCACTTTAGAAAATTGATGGTCAGAGAAGACTGAAATTGTCCTAAAGTTTTTAAATCACTAAACCTTTCATTTACCCTAAATTTCAATTCAAATTTGTATTAGGTTGCTTATCTTATTTGTTGCTGTATGATATGATATAAGTGTCGTATTGCCCCAGGTTCTACATTAAATCATACCAATGCCCTGAAATCCTTCCTGATTACTTGTCATTGATTCATATTGACTCTGTAAATAGCATTAAAGTCTTCTCAGAAAACTAGCGCTTTACAACCTTTCTAAGAAAACGCATAATAACCAAGGTCATCCATTAAGTTCTGTCATTTCATTTGCAAATTATTTCTCTCTACTGCACTGAAACTTTGTTACATTTCTGGTTTACCGGTTTAGTTCCATTCTTCTACCACCATCCATCCATCCACCACATCACATCTCTCTCTATACAAACTTTCTGCCTGCCTGAACTACCATACAATTTCCCTCACTTCACCTATTCACTATTCTGCTATACTGCTCTTAGAAGAATATGATGATCAACTAAACTAGCAGAGTGAACTTACAGAACATCATATCATTTCAAGCTTATATGCATGCAAAGCAAACCCTATTCCATACATTTTTACCAAGGGACTTTACCGTCGTAGTAATATCCACATAACCATACCGTACATCCATCCACACTACTACATATACTACACGTACACATCCAACATACCATACATACTTATCAAAGGCCTTAGAATGAAAAAAGCCTTTTTCAACTTAACTTAACTTTACTATATGCCCTGCTCTGGCTCTTATTCTAACTCTCCTGTCTACTAGCCTCTGACTGAATTGACTAAACTGAATATCTTGCATACATGCTTTCTCATCTCTCTCTCGCTCTCCTTCCTTCAGTTTTTCTGTCTAAACTAAACTTCTGCCTGCGAACGTAAATTGGTGCTCCTTTCCATACACAATTTTATTGTTCTGCTAGAGACAAAAATACATACACAACAACATAACTAACACCTCTATCTATCTATCTATTATACCACATCGCTTTTTTATAGGAAACCCAAACTCAACTAAACTTTATGCCAAAGTAAAGCAAGATCATCTCCTCACAACCAACCAACATCATCATCATCACCATCATACATAGCATGCATGCATACCAATATACCAGCAAACTTCTTCTACAACAATACTACTTACAAACCAACACACAATCATAATTCCTCTTCTTAACAAACTTTACTCAAAAGTACGACTTCTACTTCTCTTCAACACTTTTTTTTTCTACAAAGCAAAAAGAAATTAATACTTACTTGACTTCTTCAATGCAAGTATAGTGAAAAAATATTAAAGAGAGAAATAGAGAGAGAAAAAAAATCATCATCCTCACACTAACTCGAACACACACTACACACATTATACATACAAAAATAAAAGAAGTAAAAAAAAATTATTCATTTCATTTCAAATGTACGAAGAAGAATCTACTACAAGTAGTCTACTACTACAATTAATATTACCATCGTCGTCGTCGTCAACAAATCAATCCAGTAATAAGAACAATAACAATTATACTAGTAACACTAATAACCGTATTGATAACATCATCGTAAATCAATTGAATTGATTTTTTGGGTATAATTTTTTTTTGTCATCACTCTACTTTTTATCCTTCTTGTTTGGAAAAGGGAGGAAAGATCAGTTTTTTTGAAATAAGATCAAAAAAAAATATATCAAATCACCACACATAACTAAGATCATCATCGTCATCAGTTTACAAACAGAAGTTTGTATTTAACAAAAAAAAAGTATTGAAATAACTATTTCAATTGGTAATACAACTAAATATTTGGGAAGAGGTGGTGGTGAAAATAGAATATAAACAAGACACACACAAAGATACGCAAAGTACATGAAGTATATTTGTACTATAAAAACGCAGTCTATATCGCAACATCAAATCATCTTCATAATTTCATCTTGATCGCATGTCGTCGTTGTCCTCGCCAGCACCACCACATTTCAATATCAACAGTAAATAGAGAAGAGACAAAGGGGGAACAATATTTAGTTAAAAGTGAAAAATAACCCCGTGAATATATAATTGGCTTTGCTGAGATTGACTGACTGAAGAAGAATTTTGTTAACGTGGTCGTCGTCCATCAGTGTGTTTTTATAGCTTGATTGAACATAAAAATTGAAGAAGAGAAGACCATAAATATCTTCTCAATTAGTACTGGTAATTAACTTAAATAGTCGTCGTCGCCCAACTCAATAACCATCAATAAAAACTCAAGGTAGCTAGTAACAAAATCTAATCAACAAGAAGTAGCAGAGGGGATCGATCGCTCCGATTTGATTTGTTGCCATTGCATTGTCAGCAGCGACAGCGGCAGATCATCAGCTGAAGTTTACACATTTAAGCTTTACTGTAGAGAAAATCAAGGTTACACACTAACTACTCCCACTACAACTGCAGCTGCTACACATTTTTATTTAATTGTTGTGACAGTTAAATAATTTGGATAATATTATTGGCTGATTGGGTGACGGATTCAGATTTAGGCGAAATATATTTTAAATTCCTATTCGCCTCAAAGCCAAGTCAAAGCCAAGCCAGCTACATAAGAAGGAGAGGAAGGTCAACTCAAGTCAAGTCAGTCAACAGCAGGCAGGGAGCGCTGTTGAGTAATTTTTTCGTGAGAAGCTGAAGAAACAAAGAGGTTTCTTTGGGAGCTACTGCTGAAGTTTAAAAATTAAACAGATTTTTTAAAAAAGTAACCAGAGATTACTTTTTAAACAAACTTTCTCTAATAGACTTTATAAAATATATATAATTTTTTTACGAGTTGTGAATTTAAGGTGAAAGTAGAAAGTGGTAAAGTTTAACAATATCACGTTGAACGTGGTATTAAGCGACGGAGAAGAAACCAAAATTCAAAATAGAACGTGACATTTCGCCTTCTTGTCAGAATATAGCTTTAACTATTTAGTATAATTTGAGTAAGACTGTAATAATAATATATATATAAAAACGGACCATAAAACATATTTTTTTTCGAATTGAGAAGCTTTGTTAATAAACAAAGCTATTTTGGTGTCAACAGTAAAAAAGTGAATAAAATAAGCGAACTATATTTTTTTTTAATCGACGTCTTCGCAATAGTTAGTGTACACACAGTAACTATCATTGTGCTACGTGAAGAGTTTTTAAGTAACATTTTAATTGCGAGCACAGTATTCACTTGTGACTCGCTGCAATTATGAAGTCGGCGCATTTAAAGGGGAAAGGGCAAAGGCCCCATACTAATAAACAGTAAGTCTTTGTTCTCTCTAATTATGCATTTTCAAGTTCATTTTATATTCTTTGAGGTGAAGGGTAATTTATAGTGTATAGTTTTCTTTTAATCATGAAATTTAATCACGTCTCGTTCTTTTTTTCGTTACAGAATTGACGGGAAGGGGAAAACAGATGACCCGCATTTCAACTATAATATGACCATCCTGATTGGATGCTCAGCTGAGGTCACAACCCGAGGTGGGGAAGTTTATGAAGGAATCTATGTCGCATTTTCGCAGGATATGGAAATTCTTCTAGAGGCTGCTCACTTGGTGACAGATAACAAAGACGATTCATCCATCGATAAGCATTTTGACGTGTTAGTCATTCCGAGTGAAAAGGTATGTCCCATTTTTATTTAATACCATCATCGAAAATATTCAAGTCACTTCATTCTACAGCAGACTTTGACCGGCATCGCGTCCAAAAAACAAAGCTTAAAATAGCCACGAAAGAAGAAAATAGCTCAACGTGTGTATGCGTAAGCTACGATTTGTTCCAACTAAATTGTAAATCTAAGTCCATCATAAAAAATTATACATCACTCCATGACTCCCATGACTCATGCATTACTCTTCTAGTTTTTTTATATGCAAGCAAGCTGTTTCCTAATTTAGGATGTAGAAGGCGTTTTATATTATCTTGCTTAACCTCATCGGAGTCAATGCTTCATGATATCTTCAACGGGACAAGAGTCAAAAGAAATAAATATTTGTTATCAGTTTTAGAAGACGAGACGAGATACCAAGAACAAAGAGGCGGATGGATCGTAATGTGTATTCATGCGTGTTTTATTCTTTATCTCTTTACTGCAAAGCTGGTCACAAATATATTAAGTATTGACTGTGAGATCTTTTCCTTTAGACAGACCGCTGATAAGGGGCGAAATCGTGAAAATAGATCGAGGTCCATGTTCTCCTCAAGCCAGCACAAAAACAGTTAAATAATACCCCCTTTTGTCGTAAACCTCAACCTAAATCCATGTTAGTATTATTTTCTCACTTTATGAGTATTCAGTATTACTTTTTTTAATGAACCCTAGAAACTATTGCCAATAATAGTTACCGGAGACATAAATTTTGAAGAACTAGCAGTAATTGAAAGAAGGGGCGTCGACAGTTATTAATGTATTTAAATAAATTAATGTATTGAGTTCATAAGTAATGAATCATGGTACAGGTGGGTGAAAGGCTGAGGCTTGAGGCACGTTGTCAGTGCGCATGTACTTCTGTTTATGTAAATTTGAATGTTAATATTTTTTACAATCAATAAAAATTTGGATGCCGTTATGCATGCTTTATGGCTGCGTGATTTGAAGGATGGTAATAAACTGTTAAGAATTACGTTGTGTAGTCATATCACGCGGATTTGAGTATTCGATTAGTTTGAAGATGATGCAGCTAATAGATGATCTCCAATAAAATAAAATGAAATCTGAAATAAAAACTAAAATGATCGCAGGCCTAAATTAAAGCTTTGGTATTTTTAAAAACTAGGTTCTGTCTATGAAGTGCAAGAACGCGGATTTGACGTATCCCACACGTGAATTTGCTACAGATACCGCAATAAGCAGTAGTCGGGGTGGCGGTATGAGAGACAAGGAGCTCACGCCTTGGGAGTGTACAGATGACACCCCGGAAGAGTTAACCTTAGATTCCGGAACTGCGAATGCAGTAAGCAGATTGTAACAATTATTTATATTAACTGTCTTCACATGTAGCAAAGGTCTAATCGAATGCATGAACTTGTTTAAAAAATAAAGCAGAATGGCTGGGAAGCTAAGGACATGTTCAAAAAGAACGAAGAGAAGTACGGTGTGGTCTCGACATTCAAGCAGGACCTAAGTGGATACACAACACAAGTAAATAAAGAGGAACCAGAATTCAAACGCTTGGAGGAGCAAGCAAACCAGATAGCACAGGAAATAGAAAAAGGTACTTCGTCATGGGAGCGTACACAGGTGGAGAATGGAGACGAGGAAGAGGCTTTCTCTGCTGTTGTTCGTCCTCGAAACAATACATCAAACAGTACTGTCAATAATAACAATAATAACAACACTAGTTCAGTAGGGTAAGTATTATAAATTAAGATATAACTAACAATGTTTGATGCCAATTTTTAACACGTGTTTTTCTATTTTTTTGAAGAGTAACCGCTAACAACTCTGTGAATGTTTGCAGAAATGACAAATACATACCACCCTCGAGGAGGCAGACTAATATGCAACCGAGTGCTCCACCGGCACCTCAGTCGCATCCACAATCCAATAATAATGGACCATCTCATAATGCAAATAATAACAGCGGTGGAATGGCTAGGAAGCCCATGTACAATCAAAATCAAAATCCACGTAATAACTATGGTGCACCTCCCAACGCAGTTTATCATCAAGATCGAAGAAATTTTGATAGTCGGCGAGCTCCCCCACCCAATCAGTATGGTAATAATGCGATGCATGGAGATATTCGACGACCACCTCCTGGTAGTGAGGATCCCGGGCCACGGCCCCAACGAATGAATAAACAAGTGCCGATGGAACGTAAAGGTAAATAGTAATTACATTAAAATGTACATAAACCGAGATATAAATTATTATTCTATCAATTGGATACTTATGGCATGCATTGTTCTTTGTTCATAGATCCAGCTAAGCTAAAGGAATTTGGCAACACATTTAGGTTACAGTCATCGGAACCGTCTCAACAGCCAATGAGGCGACCTCCTCCAGGGAACGTTCCTCCGCTTCAGCAGGTAGGAGGAGCTCCTCACGTTATGGCTGCTACTAACCCAGCGCCAACGAGAAACCCAAGTCCGCCATCAGCAACAGTACCGATCTCTTCCAATAAAATTAAAAAGGAGGAGTCTCCCTCCTCTCTGCCACCATTAATTCCTCCTCCTAGCGCAACAACTGAACCTGCTAACCCTCCTCCGCCGGACTCGGGTCCACATGCTACTTCCAAATCAACTGCAGCCAACGCCACTCCTTCAACCAGCAGTGTTGTGTCGACCAGTGCGTCCCCCATCACTCCAAGTGTTGCAAATATATCCGTTAGTGAAAGTACTCCGACGAGTACCAGTAGCATGACCAGCCCCGCGTCTTCAGATAATCAGACACCAAGTGCAACTGGTGATTCTAAATCTGGAGACATAGAGTCAAAGAAAAAATCCACATTCACATTTAATCCAAACGCCAAGGAATTTAACCCCAATCCTAAATTCTCGGTTCGTACCATACAAAAACTATAAATCTCTTGTATTCTTTAGTTTACATCAATTGGTTATTGCACTCAAAAATGAAATTTTTACTAGAATTTCTGCTGTAAGGTTTTCTTGAAAAATCTCAATTTCCTAACACTAGGCAAAGATTTTTCACATTAACTTAAGCAGTAGGTTTATAATGGAGGGATCCTTATGATGTCATTTCAAATTTAGACTTTAAAACAATATCTCCCAGAATTTATAAGCTAATTGAGTTAATCATGTAAAAATTACAGCTCAAATGTCCCATCTCAAAGTAACTCAAAGGTTTTAACTTTAACGGTTAAAATGTTAACCAATTGATTTTCCATCGTTCATAACTTCGACGTTTCCGGTCAAACTTTTATCGGACCGTCAGTTCCTCCAGGGCAGTACAATGTCTATTTAAGCTGTAACTGAAGCCAGAACGGTCTTTATAAAGATCCCTCCTTTAAAATGAAGCGAAGTGTTCGGTTTTTATATGTTTTTCTATCGTACACTTACAGAGATCACCAAGTACTCCTCCTCGACCACCTAGTACACCAGCATCAGCAGCAACTCCACAAGTTATGACTGCTCCAGCTATTCATCCCTATGCTATGCCTATTTCAATGCAGCCCATTCTGTATGCCCATGCCCCAGCTCAGCCGTATGCTCAAGCGGCCACACTCACACCAGTGACACCTTCATCTAATTCTTCCACCTCGTCTGGTGTAACTACTCCTCGTCACGGGGGTCACAGAAAAGGTTTGCCGCATTATTTTCAATCCTATATCACTTAATTTATTTGTATTAAGTCTGTTTTAACCTCGTTGTTGTAACTCTTTGACTAACAGGAGTCGTAGGGCTTCCACCTAGATCCGAAATGACACCGCCTATCCAGATGACCACTGGACCGCCTATTTTGGCTCCGGCCACAGCTATCCAAGCTGGTCCTCCACATGCCCATGCCCAATACTTTGTCTCTCAAGCACCATATCCTGTAAGTGAATTACTATATAAAGCATGATGAACATATTTTTTTATGAAAACTGTCTACAAACGTACAGAAACGCAACGTAATGATTTCATATTTTCCACTTCAGGTAATGCGAATAGTATCGCAGAGTACAGCCATGCCCGTATTCCAGACGGAAGGGTCAGGAGGGAATCAAATTCATCCACAAATGCACTACTTACCTCCAAATGGGGCTAACCCTCAAAACAACACTGGTCATCAGCAAAATAGCAATCCTCAAGGAAATCCTGCACAAACGTAAGCATCTGTTGAAAACTGGGTGGCAATCAGACGTCACCGGCACCATCATAATTTCTGCACTTCATTGCACGATCTTAATTTGAATTTCCAATTCTACGATTAATATTCGATTTTGTTTCTCTATTTTCTACAGGAGTGTAGTGCCATCGAATGGTCATGGTTATGGTCAAAATAGCGGTAATCACCAAGGTGGCCATCATATGAGTTATCCAATCGCCGGAGTACCCGTGGTCTACGGTTTCCCATCAGCACCTCCTAATCACGTTATGACAGTTCCATATCTTCCGCATCAAGGTGAGTCTAGACCCAATTCTTGTCGCTCTCCTCAAATCCAAATCAGAAATCCTTGGATTAGGCCCGATGAAAGGGATAATCCTTGGAGCGGTCGAAAATAGGATCTATAACTTAACTATACTCTTTTCTAGTTTGCTAAGATGCTTTTTTATATAGAAATACAGCCTTATATTTTTGCAGTTTCCACATTTTTCTTAAATTATTATTTTGATCCTCATTAGTTCAATTTAGTTTGACTGGTTGCACTACTTCCTAGTCTATTTCAGTCAAATTAAAAAATAATTTGGGTCAATTTAATATGTCAAAATGGAGTCTTGCCCCTGCGCTTCTTGTCGAAAAATAATTGCCGAAAAAAGTTGTTGTGAACTGAAGAAAAGTAATTTAGCTTTTCAAAAAATTGCACAAACCTAGAATTGGTTAAGTCTAGTACCCAGTTCGTTCGGAACAAAAACAATAGTTTTTAGCACAGTTCACTCATTGTCAATGGTGTACGTGCTTTTTTGGAGGTAAACTTTGATGGTTAAGTCCATCTTGCTTTTCATGGTAATTCTGCAGTATTGAGAGTTTCCATTACCAAGCGACCATAAATAACAATGCATACAACGATGTGATTTACTAGTATGCATAAAAATACTATTTTACCGGAAACTTCGAAAAACCGGAAAAGAGCTAAGCAAAGACTTGGCGGTTCAGAGATTCTTCAGGTAGACCATTCCATCTACAGAAGCGGAAAATTATAAATGATAAATTTGACAAATTGACAGAACTCCTAGAATCTCTTAACGTTTTCATTAATTCTTGTTTTAAAATGTTCTACGTACTTCTGTTCAAACTTATTACGACTTATATTTTGAAATTGCATACGACAAAGCATGTCGTTTGCTCTGGTGTCCTAATGCAGCAGAGGACTAACTGTGAAGCTATGATCTTGTAATATCAACCATATTTGACAACCTAAGATGAACATTAAAAATGTGAAGCATACTACTAGTAAACTTTGTCCCGCAAATGCAAATTCGACAAGAACTATATTTTGGAGAAGTATTTTTTGACAAGAAGGGCAGAAGCAAGACTCCATTCTAACATATTATATGTAGGTCCCCAATATCCAGACTCCTCATTCACCGGTATTTATCCTGTGTACTTCTCTGCTGTTTGATTGATTTAAAAAAATCCTTACCATGATCTTGTTTTTGTATTTGATTAATTCTTGCAAGAGTTTGCAGATTCAAACACCACTAATAGATTTCAGAGTTTACTATAAGATATTTTTCAACGAATGGTTAATATTTTTACAGTGGAATCGGGGTAAACATGAGTGAGTTTCTAAATGAAATAATTATTTTCGGGAGTTTTTGATGCTGATAAAGAAAATTGTTATCATTTTCCCAAACGTGCAGGTTTGTTGGGATTACTATCTACCCTACTCTGGGTATACCAGGCAGTTAGATTTTTATTCTTTTCATATAAATATATCAAATCATCGTACATGGCCGTTGTAGTTACACAGTAATTATTACCGTTCAATCAAAGACTTCCACCAAACCTAACATAACTAATCATAATTTCAGACGAAATGCCGATTTAAATAATGAATAATGATTGGATGTACAAACAGTGAGAGTATAACTGCCTTGACTCCAAGCTTACGTTTCCATAGTTTGGCAGACGGTCACCCTAACACACTTTCTCTTACGAGAAAAGGATAATTATTTTCTTAATCAGAATCTACAACTTCTCTAAAATGATCACTTCATTTAGAAACTCATTCATGCGTACCCAGACTTCCATTGTTAGTATCGTGCGTATAGCAACTTGTAATAAATGTGTAGAAAGCGCGCAAAATAAATCGTTCTTAATATGTATACTGTACCTTTTGCAAATACTTTATTTAAAACAAAGTGAGAATTCCTGATAGTGCATTCCTGTAATTGTTTAAACTTAGCTGAGTGTTATATGACTAGTGATTCAACGAACAAGGTAGACTGTTTAGGAATCATGCGAGTTTCCGAACAAAAATTTCTTTCGTTTGATGGCATGGAATCCAACGTGGCTGGAATTTCGCCCGAAAATTCATATATTTTGTCATGGCCAATGTCATTCATAAGTTAACTGGATTTTCACATTTCATAAATTTGATTGCAACCTCTGGAAAATATATTCGAAGATATTTATTTTTTGTAAAATGCGCTTAAATTATCGACGAGTAACTTTTTTGCTTTATTATGGTCGCTCGTTGCTAAATGGCCATTTAAATTCCTCCCAACTCGCCTGACACTGGAAAAGTCTGCCTTGTCCCTTATTTTATTTATGCGATGCCGTATTGTTGATTTGCTTTTGAGACTTTTTCCCATCAAATTCCTTGCTTGATTGGAATGCAATTATCAGCATTTATTTATTATTTTTGGAGAGCGATTTATCATTTATTAAGCAGCACGCGCCTTTTTTCTTGGATTATCTTGTAATGTAATGTATTCTTGCAGTGAGTGCCCTTCACAAACTGCAAACGCAAACGCTGGCTTCTTCTGATGCAATGCTTCAGCATAAAAATTGGAATATCATAATTCCATCCAATAATACCCTCCTAAGCCCACGGCCTTAGGCTGCTATGTGATAGTAAGTTCTGTATATTTTTATTTTATGGAGTAAAATGGTTGAAAGTTACTAAAAACTATTGGTATACCAAATTAAAAACAAGAACACTTATTAACTCAACAAAAAGATTTTTTTTCAAAACTGGAAAATGAAGATTATTAAATGTCAACTCGTGATGCCCCACCGGCCAGTCAGCCATTTTTCTCTAAACTTTAAGTATTTGCCAATGTATCATTTTTCTATTAAGAGATTATCATTGGGTGATAGTTTCTTTTTAAAGCTGTTATTTAAAATTAAATTTTTATAGCTTGCTTAATAAGCATAATATAGTTTTTGGGGGATTGAATAATCAAGTAGTATACAGTATACACTTTGCAGCTTCACACACTAATTTGATTCCTAACATCTCACTAAATAGCTGGTTAGTCAGTATGAGACACAACTAAGTTGTTTGCTCCTTACACTTACGCAGGCACATAATATATTCTTTCTATATAATTGATACACGCAAAAATGTGGGCCTTTGTAAGACTAAATTAAATACACAAATTCCTATTTTTTCAATACACACTTAAAAAAATTAATATTAAAAAATAGTGTACATAAAACACAATTTAATCATTTTACATTTTTAAAAACAAGTAATAACAATAATGGAAATGCCAACAAGATAAGGACAAAAACAAAGGTTCGGAAAAGTTAGGTTTTGTTTCTTTGTTCACAGGCGGCACCACAACCGTCATCCCTCAAAGTCAGTGAAAATTCACAAAAATAGGAACCAAAATTTAATTGTCGTCGTGGGAATTTTTCCACCATTTTGAATACGCAGAAAATATCAAACTATCTAAAAAGATTTAAAAGAATAAACGATACAAATTTAATTGTGTAAGCAAGTCCAATGGATCACATATAAAGAGAACACAAGGGAAAAGAAAGAAAAAGAGAAAAAAGAGTAATCTTATTTCATTAGTAATCTAGAAAGTATAATAATTATTAGAGATTTTTCATCTTTAATTCTGATACAAAAAAGTTTGGTGAAAAGTTGTTTTATAATATATTATACATATACATGTAAAAAAATATTTTTTATGTTGCTGTTGTTGTTTATTTTCTCCTTCGTTTCTTTACTAAATTATTTATTTATTTATTTATTTTTTATAATGCATTTTTTGGTTCATATATTACGTATATTTATTATCGTAAATTATATCTATCCATTTTTTTGCATCTTCTCGCCATTATTACTGTATCTCGCCTGACATCTGACTATCTAAATTTCATATATCCATTATTCCTGTAATATTTAAAGCCGCTGATATTTCTTATGGTTTTTATAGCATAACGGTCGCCATTTCGCATAAAGTATACTTTATTTGACTTTACTCATTAATTAGTTCGCTGCACCATAATCTCTTTCGTTGTTTCGTTTCTGCAATTTCGTTTTCTCAACCATTTCGACATTATTTGTAGAGTTATACCGAAACAATTTACGTACTGATTCGATGATGATTATCATGACCAAAAAATATCAATCTCAAACGAAAATCGTTTTTTCTTCTTTTACCATGGATTTGTTTAGATCATTCATCCCATCCTTCGGCTCATGCAGGTGACATGAAATTCAAGAGGGGTCTTGTACGAAAGAAAGACGCACCACAATAGCCATTAAAGTATAATTTAGTTAATAAATATTACTAATAAAAATAATTTAAAGAATATTTTATGTATAGCCTTATTTTTTCTAGAAGTTGTCGTATATTTTTTATTTTGAACGGAACAAAAAAAGAGAGATCAGCAGAATGCAGCAAAAAAGATTTACTTGTCTCTCACAAGATGAAAGACAAGAAGGAAGGGAAAAGGGAAATGTTTATTATTTCGCATTATTACTAAAAAATAAAGTTACGATTAGTATTTAATGATCTTAATTATTATTATGAAAATAACGTCTTCTGATAGTGATATTGAAAAGAAAAATAATAATGATCAAGATGAATATACTGCCTGTACTATAAATGTAACAATGACGATGATTTAATTGAACTATGCAAAAAAGAGAAATGATTGTCATAGTTTCAATGACAATGACAATGGACTATATATATATATTATATATATATATTGTGTATATATTTCTCCAAAAACTATGCATTTGATACTATATAATATGCAATGATGATGTGAACGTTATGAATATTATTATTATTGTTACATTCAAAATTTGACTTACGCTAAACTACCTTTTACACAACGACAATGATAAAAAACGCAAAAGAAAATGTGTGAATGACAACTAAACAATTTTCCACTTTCGTTTTTCATCGTCATGGTTTTTTTAACGAGCGAAAAAAATTGACAAAGATTTTCAGTTTAATTTCAGTGCTACGATGTCGGAATTTACTAATACTGATAAGTTATGTATGTTATGAAAGAAAGATTATAAGTTAGGATAAAAAATAACTGAAATTAGTTAGCTGGCTCCTAGCTAAGGTATATATATATAAATACACATATATTATGAGGCGTACTAAAATGACAGATGAAGGGGGAAGGATGAGGAAAGGGACACGTCTTCAGTCAGAGGGCTTCAAAAACATTATCAAGCGTTGATAATGTATGACATATACTCTTTTTGACTTGACGCAAAAAAATAATATCTTGCTTGATTTTTATCACTTGTTTCGTTGTGGATTTATCGTCAGTATTACAAAAATATGCTTACATATATATCCAGCCATTTCATTACGCATAATAAATGGTTAGCCCAGTTTCAATTGTTTATTTTTGAGTTTACAAAATTCCTGCGATGAAGTCGTTCTTAAAGCTGAGTTTTGAAGCACATGAAGCGTTAATTCAAAAAAAAAGAAAAATGCATTTCAATTTACTACAATTTGTTACGTTAATGTATTGGACGAGACTTCATCTGAATATTTTTGATGCTTATATTTAATTATCTGATTGGGAAACAACGGAAAAATAATAAAAATTGCTTCAGTCAGTCAAGTTGTGTGGGTGAGTGAGTACTATGGATTTTTGTTGTAGTTAGATACTTGCATATACATACACAACGCACTCATATACATGTACAACAAATACTTCCAGCCGCATCATTTCTGTATTTCATAAACTATAAATTGCAAATATTGAAAATAAGCATTCCTTCCTTCAACTTTCTGCACTGACTTTAAATACTCATCCGAGTTTCGTAGCGGAACTTCGAATTGGATTTACGACCCAACAGATACGCGGAACTATCTGTTAAACAGGTAAGCTGGTAAGTAATCATCTCGAGTAAAAAATCTAATTTTCACGATGATATACATGATAATTTAGTAATATGTGTAATTGGTTCTTCATTGTCTCCCGGGGACATATAAATGAAGGGTTTCAAGATCAAAAGGACAATTTAAAAAAAATTACTATCCCAATTTAATTTGATTACCATTTACCCGATTTCAATCTGTTTTAATTAAACCTCCAAAACTGGTTAGTTAAATATGTCATTGCAAGACATATATTTTTAATTTAACTATATTCAATATTGCTACAAATCTAACGAGTATATTTCGTATTTGTTCATAAGGGAACAACCGAAAAATTACATCTCTCATTCGATTTCATTTATTTGTGTAGTTGACAGAGGACTACAAGCCAAATCAACAACAATGGAGTAGCAGCGTCGAAATTTAAAAATTCCCAAAAAAGCCTAACCTATTTTACCAACTGTGGTTGCATTGTAACGCAAGAAGAAGAATTTCTAAAAATCATAAAGCTCAACAGAGCCAAATCCTTAAAAAGGCTTTATTTTTCTTTTTTTTTTGGGAATTTCCCAAACCTTTTAAAAACGTAAAAAACGATGTTGAAATAATAATAAAACCGTTTCCAAATATTTTCTACTTTTTGCAAGCTGTAACGAAACTTGTTGGCATTTTACTTTGTTTGTGTTACAGAATAGTAATTCAGTTAGTTGGTTTTAATCGATAATTACAAGGTTGAAGATAGAAGTCGAGCTGCAAATAAATTGCATCACAAAACTTTTATTTAATTAAATATAGCTTGTTCTACTGAGGTTTTCAGGGGAAAAATATAGACTTTTCGTTTGACGAATTTTAATCTGTGTAAAGTATCAATTTGTGGTGCGACGGAAATAAGTCGGAAATTCAATATCTAAAAGGGACTGACAGGATGCTCGGACATCCCCTCGGGCAGGTCTTATATACCCAGCGCTGAAAATCTATTAAAAAATTCCAAGAGAACAATAGACAACAGAATAAAATAAAATAATGCGTATTTTGATAAAATTTTAAGAAATTAATATTGCATACCAAGAAGAATGGTAAATCAATAGTTATGGTAAATAGTGCCGTGTTATGACGCATATATGTACAATTGTACATTTCTGACAAAAGCAAAGCCCGTAAATGACGTTTATCATTGATGTTTGTCCGGCTTTCGTGGAACAATAAATATTACACTAATTGGATGTAAATGTTAGAATTAAGCATAGAAGTGATGCATATCATGTTCCACGGCGTGTCTTTAAGGTTTTCGTAAAAAAACATGTGTATATACACAAATTATTAGTTTGTCAGAAATAATTCTTTTCCTTATCTTATGTGATTTATTTTGACGAGATTTCGAAAACCACTCAAATTATTGAAATTTAAAACTTTTGGGGTTCAATCATTCGGCTCTGCTTGCCTGATTGCTTGTCATAAGTCAGAAAAAAATTCTTTTTGCACTACAACGTATATTTTTTCCTAAATTCATGCTATTTTTCAGCGAACAACGATTTAGGTTAGAATGGGGGCATTGTGAAACTTGATGATAACTGAATAAAGGACATCACACATTTCAAGTTTTTTAGTTGATTTTGTTTCCAATGTTGCTATTTCCTTTACAAAAAGTACTTGTGACTGTGACAGCTCCAGATTGTTTTGGAAATGGATATTAGCATGGGGTCTTCGTATCCATCCCTCAAAATTTTCCACGATAAACAACAAATAATATGCATATATGTACCTTTTTACCTAAACTTTGAATTCACATGTGGGAATTGACTTTAATTACATTTTATATATTAAGTTCCATAACTTAACCCTGATATTCGGGTAGTTTAACTGTTAATAATTCTAGGATAAGTAATTGGATTTAGATTTCCCACAAGGAAAAACATTCTCATAAAAAACTTTGACTATAGTTACCGGGCTATCCTTGTGCTGTTATTATTTCTTTGCATTGACCTTATTCGGTTTTTAACTATTTGTTGTTTCTATTGGAACTTTCCGGAGTCGATTCAATTTTGATACCTATAAATATTATTCTTAATAACAAGCATAGTGGCATAACAAGATGGATCGTAATATTGCTCTTCTCCCACGACATAAACCACATGCGCCTACTGGGACTATTGGGATCTCATTATTTGAAACAAAAGTTTTATCAACTGTTTTTATAATATGATGCATATGTATGTAATACGAAATAAAAAGATACAAGGATATCCTTTCAAGGATTGTATTGGTTTTGCAGATTTAGTGCTCGTCAACTTTTTGCAATAGGTTCACAGTTGGAAACATTGAAATGTATTTCCTGATTCGTAATTAAACAATTGCTTAAGTTACTTACCCACGTGCTTTACTCTCGGGGGTTTTTGATCAAATACGGCGAATTAGAACTTAAGCTGGAAAAGGATCCTGAGCTCCAAGCTATTCATGCAAAGCAACCCAACCATCTTTTGGTTGTTGACAGAAAA
>JAQFZH010000888.1:0-26256 GCA_034695485.1 Entomobrya nivalis
TGACCATATGAACTTGTATACAAAGTTTCATGATGATCGAATGAAGCGTATTCGAGATATCGTGCTCACAGACAGACAGACGGACGGACGGACGGACAGACAGGCTCTTTCTCCCACTCACACACTGATCCTAGAAACACACTACGTGCGTTAATAAAAGGACCGAATGCATTTTTAAAGGATTTGAACATTCCTTCCAGGTAGTACACATAGTGTGTGTGGTAGCAAACGCTGTGTAATAATTTTACTCTCTGGCACTACGCAACGGTCCGTAGTCCGTACTACTTGAGTTCAAATTTCAAGCAGTCGTCTCGTCTCATCACTCTATCTTCTATTTCTTCCCTCTCAGTGTGCTACTCTGGATTTTCTGGTTCCCCAATACACAGTACACAATAAACACATACCAACAAGCAAGCGTACAACAGAATCACTATATGACATGGCCATCCCGGCTGATTCTACTTTTTACGACACAATATAATACCATCCTACGTTGTACTCTGTAGCACTTCTCTTTTTGCTGTCATGAAAAGGCTGTCAGATTTGCTCGTTTCTTTGACTTTTTTCTCTCGTTTTCCTGAAGAAAAGAAGTATCCTATCTGTCGTTGCATAAATATTCTCTATCCAATATACAACACATAATAAAACTGCAGTGTACCAAAAGATAAGCAGCTCAGTAGCATTTACTAATACGATACTGCCACAAAATCATCATTTCTTTTTCACTACAGTATAACATATACATATGCATTTTCTCTGTAACCCTACTCTCTTGTATAAAAGATAACGATCAGATAGCAGAAAGAAAAAGAAGAGCAGAGAAAAACATAACGGAGGGAGTTTTTTATTTCAGAGACGCAGTGGCAGTGTAGTACGAAGAAAAGTGAAAAGAGAAAACGAAGATGAGATGACAAGTTTTAGTATGCAACTGTTGTAGATTGTTCAGGTTCTTCTTTTTGTAGACTTCTTTCTCTCTTTTTGTCAATTTTTCCCTTTCTATCAACTCTCCCTTCTTCACCATTCAAAAGCGAACTTAGTTCCACTGTCGTAGTAAAGTTTATGGATATACATACACATTCTATGTTTAATATGGAACTAGCTGTTCAACAGAGTACATGAATGAACGTAAAAATAGTAAGGAATGAGTTAGCAGTAGCAGCGCTCAGTCTGACATAACCATTTCTTCACGCTCCTTATCCACACACATAACACCAAGACGAGACGACTATGACTATGATGAGTAATATGAGAGGAAAAGGCTCACACTATTACTACAAAAGGAACCAACAAAGTTTATAGGATAGTTATATGTATGTACACATATGATGCTATTATATTACACGGTATCGTGTGTGAGTGTCCTTTCACAAAAAAATGGGACGAGAGAGAGAGTGAAAGAGAGAAATAGAGCTTTTACTAGTTTTTTTACATTTCTTTTCCTACTACTACATTTTTTCCTTTTCTACTATTTTTCTCTTCACTTTTTTGATTTCAGAAAAAAAGTTGTGTTTGTGCTACTGTAGAAAATTGTGTGACTGTAAAAGTAAAAGACTAGGAAAACTGGTACTACGGCTTTATACGTAGGAGTACTTTAACAGCCGTTTCGTGCTGCACGATAGAAATCCCTTTAGTTTCGTTTGTAGGAAAATGGCATGCTTACGAAGGTTTACGGTGTTGAATATGTTTATGCACGAAAGTACATGTATGTATATACGTTGTATGTGTGTGATAAAAAAGAAAATATGAATTCTTTCAAACAAAAACGGGAACAAAACTGACTGAGAGAAGTAAAGCTAAGAAAAGTTGCTTGACTGCTGCATGCGCTGTAAAAATAAGAAAAAAAACTACCATTACTTCTTTACTACACTAAAATAGCACAACGTATTTTGGTGTAGTACTTTTCCTCTGTTTTTACTTTTCTGTTGAAACCATTCAAAAAGAGGTATGTATGCTTATGCTCATCGTCATCATCAGTTCAACTCAAGTTTCATTTTTTTAAGGAACCATCTTGAAGAACAAGTAGTGTGCACTTAACTAAATAAGGAAGGGGACGAATAAGTAGAAAGAGTGCACTTTGTGATAAATTCAAAGTTAGAATAGATTGGCAAGGGTAAATATATGGTAAAGGAAAAGTGCACAGTTACATTTTAAAAAGGTTAGTTTTTTGTTGTTTTTAATGTTGCATGTTACATGTTTTCAGGAAATTCAGTCAGTATTCAAAATATACGTACAAGTACGAAAATGAATATATCTAACAAATATTTCGATTGATTAAGCATCTTAAAATAAATTATGCATGTTAAATAAATGCAAAATAATATTTTTGATCAGACGATACTGCACGAGAGCAGTTTACTGATGATGACTACTTAAGAAAGAGGGTAACTACACCCGAAGTAAGTGTTAAAAATGTATTACAGTTTGATGCCAGTAAACTTACTGCCATGCATACATAAACATATTTTGACTACGAACTTTAAAAGATATGATGAGGAATTATATTACATTGCATATATTGTATGTATGTAAATAATGTAAATTATATTACATAGTGGTACATTTGTGTTATGTACAATAGCACATTAAGTTACTACGTAATGGAGTAGCAGCAGTACAAAAGTTACAACACCATATTGAAGGGTGAAAGTGGAAATAAGAAAAACCAGTGCCGAGAAATATAATAGGCTATTGCCTGCCACATTACTTATTTTGGTAAAGAGAAAACGTTTGTCAGTTCTTCATGCATTTGCTTGGTAGAGAGAAAGTAACAACTGACTACATGAATGCTGAAGGAGATAAAGATGGAAAAAGCTGTTAGACACTCAGTCAGTATTTTTTTTCTTGCTCCTTTTCTCGTTTTCTTCCATATTATTATCTTTAAACCTTGCAGTTCTCCGAAAATATTCTCCAGTTCCCCGAGCCTTTTAGGGTTTTGTTGCTCTCCAAACACTAGTCACTACACACACATTCAAAGTATAAGAGATGCCCATGTTTACATATATACATACAAACTATTATAATGCAAGTTCAGAGCTTGAGTGTGTCTACTCATGATGGTGAATAAACCCGCTGTAATAGCGATCATAACGACGTAGCTGAAACGATGCAACTTATATCGACGCTAGGCATGGTCATTGTTGTTGCCAATGAAAAATGCTTTCGAATGTTATGTCACATGACATGTGTTTGACATAGCGACCTTCCGACCCCGATTTCTGACCTATCAAGGTCACTGTGACCTCAAGTGATACATGATTCGTGATCTACTCGACCAGAGGTTTCTATTGCGCTGTTCAAATGTACACTATGTACAATTTGAAAACTTTCGACTTTGACCTTTGACCTTGGGGTTTGACCTAGGGGGCTGAAAATCGATAGGGTTCTTGCCCTTGACCATAGTGACCTACATGCCAACTTTGAGCGAAATCGGTCAACGCGTTCTTGAGTTATCGTGGTGACAGACAGACGGACAAACGCGTTAAAGTCAATACTCCGCTGAGCTTCGCTTTCAGCTACGTAATAAAATAGTCCTTTTGGTGTTTGTTGTATATATGTTCTTATGTACGTATGCAGTTCTAAAGTCGTCACATATATACATCTGGTGGCAATACTTTAAAATGGACGAAAAATAGAAAGAGAGAATCACGTAGAAAATTGAAATAAGCTTACCGTTATGTTCTCCGGAAAAGTCGTTTGGTTCTCCGCTCTCGTCGTCAGACTCAGTCCCAGAGTCGTGGTCGTCGTGAGCCTACAACAAAAAACATAAGACGAAATGTAGTGAGTCGTCATACAAATATGGAGAAAAAGAATCCAGCGTTTTCGAAGGATGACGATCAAGAAGACGCATTGTGTATTGCAGTTCTATTTGGATGCATGGTGTGTGTATCACCCACACACAACATATTACATGTGCTAGTAAAAAGTACAAGAGTTGTACAAGAAAAAAACTAAAAAGGGGGAAAAGGGAGCGGATATAAAAAACGGTTCGACTTTCAAAATCAATTCCATTTTTAGATTTTTAAAAATCGAATCGAATGAACTTCTTTTCTTCTTCTATCGCTTCGTAGTTTCCTCTCTGCTAATATGCTACACTGCCATTATCTCATACCATGATATATGCTGTCCCTTCCATTTCGTTTCATTCCTACTCTCAATCTAATAATATATGTGGGCGTTTTGTATACTCTGGTAGTGATAGTAGTAGTGCTACTAGAACAAGTGTGTCTCACTATTCCATCTTAAGGCGAAACGCGAAGGAAAAATCATCAAAATGGTATGCATGTACAATTACAATAGACATACAAGAGAGGCATGCTTCTTCACTAAAAGCATATTAAAGATACTTCACTCACCGAAGAATCAAACTTGAAAGTGTGCTGTCATGTACTCATGTATATATATATATGCATTATACTTACTGAATATGAACTGAGCCATTTCCTTTTTTTAACTTAATGCATATGTATGCATATGTAAAGGTGAAAACATTGAAAGTCAATATCCAATCTTAAATTTTCATTCATTTCTTTAGATTCAGTTACGTACAATCCCAGCGGGTATATTAGGCGTTATGCACACTCAACAAATTTCTTTCTTATTATGTTTCAAACAGAAAATCTCTGCTTCCTTCGCGAGATCTGCAGTAGTATTAAAGCAGATAAAAACTTTTATCTTACAAATCTAAGTAGACGGAATCTACTACATATTCGAGTTTGGAAAAAGCTATCCATGAAGCACTTAATAACAGTAAAATAGTGCATATATAGTGTGAGTGTGAATTCAGAATTTGTAGTCAACAAATGCGTATTTTAAAAACATCTATTCTCAAATTTTCTGAACACGCATTTGGAACCGGTGTTTTCTTTAATTTAATGAGATTATGCGTAGGCGTTGTGAGCAAAGTTTGTAACATAATTTTCGTACACGATGATCATTCTTATCAGCATTTGCGGAGGTACAAAGATGAGAACTGTTATAAAGAATCCTCGCAAGATATACTATGAATGTTCATCGAGTGGAGAATTTTTTGAAATGACACAAAGGCGAAGAATGCTGAAATAAGCAAGTTTTCTTCAAACAAGATAAAAATATATTATTATTACTCGCTTGACTATATCTCAGTTGGAAGCCTAAATTATTCTACTTTCCTTTTCTTGTTAAGAATGTATGTATTTATACAATTTGTTATATATTCTACTCTTCCGTGCCTACTATCACGTCTTTCAATGAATTGCAAAGGCATTTTGTAATGATGATTGGGTCAGTTTTGAAGTCTCTGCTTACTTGCCGTTCCTCTTTCCATTTTACTTCTAAGCTGACATGCTAGTACTGCACAGGTTACAAGGTGAAATTTTCTGACTTAACTTACAAGCCATTGTACTTTAAGTAGACTTTTATACGTCGACCTCGTCTTGTGAAGTTTGCTAGACCACCCATTCCTCTTTCTCCGCTTTCATCTCACATACAGAACACATCTCACATCCCTAAGCACAAGGTTGAACTGATGTAGCCTCCTATTCAAACATTACATGGACAAGCTAACAGAACAGAATGCAATGGAAAACATAATGAAAGTCAACTTTTTATTGTACTTTCTTCATATAAACCAAGCTATCATAAACGAGTACCAGCAGATATACTATTACCAACATCGCTTCTTGGAGAAACCTCATGGATAAAAAGTAGTACAGTTAAACCACGACAACGAACATCCACTAATGGCAAACTTGAGACAACTTCAGAGAAAAGCAGGATGGATCCCTACCTATATACTTTACAAGACTTGTGCATTTTATTTGTACTTTACATTTACACAAGTCTTTTTAATACTCTAGACTCTGCTGACTTGAGTGAGCATCACCCAAGGACAGTGGACGTATACTAAGCACAAAATAGTGCGAGTGAACTCTGTGTTATGTTGATACAAAGCACTCCTTCGACATATATATAACTTACTAGATAACTTGCATTCAAATGACTTTATTCTTCACTTTTTCTTTCCTGTCATATCCCACTTCTTACTAAAAGTTATAGCACAGGCACAACACCATTTTGTAGAAGCAAGTTACGTTTTCTTCTTATACTTTCGAAATAAATAATCGGATTTTTACGCAAAAGTAGCAAGGAACTTTGCAGTTACTAGTGACATTGGTAGGAAAAGCACGGAGCAACTTTTAGTGTTACTTTAGCTTATGATGACACCGTGTGGTACGTCGTTTTGTATTGTGTTGAAACAGTCAGGCAGCAAGAGACACAGTTTTGCATTCGCTCATGACAGTAGTAGTAAAACATACTTTGCTCTGACTCCATTGCTTTCTTCTTAAAGTAAATTTACAGTAAGAATAAACTATTTAGTTAGTTTTCTCCGTAATTTACTACAATACTTGAACTTTCTATTCGCTTTCACCCCTTCTCGTAATACATCTCTGTACAACATACATGCACTAGATACACAAGCATGTAACTGTACAATTGAGATACCTGGCTATGAAACAAGATATGTAATAGAAATGATGATGAAAGAGATATTTTCTTCCCGCAGATTTCCTTTGTATTATTGTTATGATACAAAACCTGGAACCCTCGTTTGGCACAAATAATTCAGAGTTTTATTTTACTCATGTTTATACAGGAAAAAAAAGTAACACCAACCCACCAAACTAAACCAATCATTTAAAATTTTGAAGATTAAACCAATTTTTCTTCTCAAAACTACCGCGCCAAATTTTGACTTTAGCCATGGCATTGTTCTTTCCATTACACATTTCATTTCTACTATTACAGCTTGTCATTTTTCCCTTAGAATTCAACTGCTTCATTCTCACTTCGTTTTAAGAGGATGAGTAAAAAATTGCTACCACATGAAATGAAAGTGTTCACAAGCAGAAGCAAGCAAGCGTAGTAGTCAAACTGCTGCCTGGCTGCCTTTTTGCCACACATCACATCATCATCATCCTAAAGGAAAAACTGCCAGAGACCAGTCGTGCATTTACTGCAGTGAATAGCAAATTCAGCTTTAAAGAAAAAAAGGGAGAGAAAAGAAAGTGAAGTGTGTAGTGGTGTGCTTGTTACGAAAGCGTTTATATGAGTAAGTAGACAGTAGTGGCAACTGCTCTATCTTTTCCTCTTTTTTTGGCTGAAGTTCACTTTTTCCTGCTCAGCATCACATTTACATTTGACTGTGTCTCTATAAAAAAACTAGAATACATGAAGATGATGAGAGTCATGATAATTCACGGTGATGAATATACACACTTACAAGTGTATATAGATTAACCCATACATATATATGTTTCTATGAGCTAAAGTTTACGTTACTCTGTAAAAAATTGAGTTGCTCTTGTGTGTAGGATGATGCTACTATTTATATGTAGGTACGTTACATTTGCAACCGTGACCATAATAATATACAATATCTATCTATTTTTTCTTCTTTTTCCGTTTTCTATTTCTATTTTTTATACTGTTACATATTATACCTCACGTTTTGCATTAGTTTTGCCTTTGTCGGTTTTAGATGTTATTATGTGAACAGAGAGGCAGTTGAGAATAAGAAAAAAGCAGGCAAGCAAGTATAGATCACAGGTAACGCATAACGTCGTCTTGTGCATATGAGCTCTTTTACTTCTTCCTCTATCTTTCTCTAGGTTTTCTATTTCCTTCTTCTCATCCTCCTTCACTATTTAATGCTGGCTGCGTTTCAAGATACTGATTCTATAACCTGATAACTTCCATTTCGTTTTGCCTTGTGAATTTTTTATCACGAGTACTATATATTGTAAAGGAAAAAAACATGATAAGAAATGTGCTTAGTGAGAGTATAGTGTAGTATATGTGCGTGGCTGTATTTGTGCCCTTGATACTTTTACTTGCCTACTCACTCACTATTCACATACTCCTTCGTAATAATAATGTGTGTTTCCTCTCGAATCTTAGCACACAGCTGTGATCCAGTCTTTTTTCTTTAGTAATTTAACGCGAATATGTACCTACATAATCTATCTTTGTACCATGAACCATACTTTTCCGTGTCCTCTTCCGATATCCTTTTTTACTCACTCCTTCCTTCTTAACTAAAAATATAGCCTTCTTTCCAGTTTCGTACAAAAACTTATTTCTATTTGCTTGTTCGCAAACTCGTTTTCAAGCTACTTCCATTTCATACATCACTTTACGTTTTACCTTTTACCGATGAGAATGAGAAAGATAAGGATGATGATATATTTTACAAGGTACCCATCCATCTTTTGAATAAATACAATATATCATATGTCATGTGCTCATTACATGACATCACAAGACTAGGAAATTACGATACACGAAGAATCAAGCACAGCAATACTACATCATGTCATGCTAATATTTTACTTTATATAAATTTATATTAGCTATAACGTTTTATTGTACGTATATGTGAGTGTGTCGTACACTAGTCTAAATATAAGATGTGGGATTATCCTCATCATAGGCATATACAAAATACTCAAGTTTGGGCTCTGTATCGTATAAATGATTACCAGGGACGAATGAATGCATCTGCTGTTTTGGGGAAGCTCTTCGTTTTTGTGATAATGTTGGTGAGTTAGATGTACATATCATGTGTGTTTTGGAGACTGCATACTACTCTTGAGCAAATGCCATGCCTGCTACTCTGCATGTTTCTTGTTCTGTTCTCGTGCAGTCGTGCAATAACGTCATGTTTATTAAGTTAAAAGGCATGTCCACATGTCACATGAGTTTATATGTAAAGCTTAATGAATTTCAGATTTACTTTGGAAGAGCAGAGCAATGGCAATAGCAGCAACCGAACAACAAAAACAAAAACAGTAAAAGAAGAGCAAAACAGACACAAACATGCATTCGGAGAAGAGGAAGAAAGAAAACTCACGTAACGTATATCAAGCAAGAAAATAGAAATAAAACGAGTAATCAACGATGTGTGTGGGTGTGCATTGATTCGAATGAACATCATTGAATATGACGAAAATGAATCGAATAACCCAAAAAAGAAGAGCCGACCAAGCAAAACCAACAGTGTGCTTGCTTTTGCTGCAAAGCATGCTTGCATATATATCTATTCAAAATACTCAGCTCTCTTATTTTGGCTCAACTCTTTCCACTCTCTTTTTGGTCTTGCATGGCAAGTACAAAATCGATGTCAAAGAAATGTGACTAGCTAGGCTTGAGCTAGTCTGGTACTAGTCTACTCTTTCACAAAATACACATACTACACAACCTTTCATGTAACTATTTATATGTGCTTGCTCATGTACAATATAATGTATTCCAGTCGTAACTCACACACACACAATGAGAAAGTGAGAGCACCTCAAATAACCACCAAAACTACCACGCAGACTTGTGAGCTATAAAAAACTATCTGGCTGCTATTGCCGTGTATAATTCTTTTCTGTATGTTTATACACTTTACTTTATTTATACTTTAGCACACAAGCGGTTCAAGTAATCAACAGCAAATCCCGCATTTTGTAAATTATTGACGGAAGCAGCTAGAGAGTATCTTACGGTTTGTTACTCCTTCCCTATCAATTATCAGCTGGGTCACTTTTGTTTCTCTTTCTCTGTTCTAACTCAGCTAAGTACGGTTTTAAGTTTGTTCGCTTAAATTAACATGTTTACTGGAAGAATCTCTGAAGCTCCAAAATGCAATGTTGCCATAATTATTGCACCACATAATCGACAAGCATATTCGATATACGTTTGTGTAAAGAAATTATATAGCCTTATTCCTTTAACACATTGCTCGATTTGCATTTTGAAGGCTTTAAAACTATAAAAAAAGAAAATATACTTACAGCGGACAACATCAATGTACATAAGTTGTCTATTTATTATCACTTATATCAAACTTAATGCAAAACAGGAGAATGGAGCATCCAAAATAAATTTTGTTTGCGTTTCGTAGTATTTGTAGTAACATCACCAGAAATGTACATGGCGCATTTGACATTACAGTATATTTCGTGTTATATATGAGAAAATGCTAGTAAGCATTTCCAGATGGTTTCATCTGGAAACCTTTCGTTCTATTCTTCCAGTTGAAATAACACTGATTACTAGAAATACAAGGCAAAACTGTGGAATAAAATATAGTAAGACTCGAACAATGACTGTAGCAGCAGAAAGAGGGAAAATGTATGCGGCAGATAAAGAGAGAGAAAGAAAGACACACAGGCAGGGTAAAAGGTATTAGCTTTCAACTTTTAAACTATTTTCCTTTGCAAACCTACTGCTGCTTCGAATAACATTCACATTCATAAAAACTCTCAAGCATTGATTCCTTTGATGTTGTTGATTTGAACGTGAAACGTTTCACGAAAGTAGAATACATAAAAAAAGTCGTAAAGAAGACTTTCTACGAGCGAGTAGTACCAGTCAAGTCATGGAGAGAAGAGTTGAATAATATGGTTTACACGACATTCTTCCCGCACACATTCACCGCATAGAACCACAAGCTTACTGAAAGCTGCAGGAATAGCAGTTTTTGCATGTCATCATCATTAAGCAATTCCAAATGGGAATTTACGTAATATATTTCAAGAGAAGGGTATCCACATACAATTCCGTACCAACATATTCAGAGTCAGCAGGAAAGAGGAAGAATTCAATCGAGTTTTAATTATGAATTCCAGAAAATCAGAATGGTGTGTACTGTGTAGTAAACGTAGAGTCACGAAAGGAAAAGCGCCCATTGTGTGCTTTTGTAAAGCATTTTCTGTGGACACAGCAAAGCAGTCTCAATCTTTAAAAAAAAATCAGTGATCCCCTGTAAAATGATTTTTCTGTCCCACATATTATTACTGAAATGGAATTTTCCACGAAAAAATGTAAACCTACCTCTACACACACCATAAATATATGTACATATTTTAAGCATTTACATAAGCAATGCATTGCATATACCTATCGTGCATCACGTTATTCACGTTTATATCTTAGTAAAAAAAACAAGATCATCATAGTATGAACCCGGCTGCAGCAGCTTTGTATGTATACATTATAAATTCACAGACTGTCTTTTGTTTCCCTGAATAAAGAGCATCAAACATAATCATCATCATCGTGAACATCACCATTTATTTGAAAGAAATACCTGCTTTCCTTCGTTTGTGCTTTTTCATTCTCAAGGCCATCAACATCAAATTATCGCATGGTGGCTGGTTGCCCTATTATCTTTGAATGCCTATGTGTGTACTCTTCACTGTACAAACATAGTGCACACCCAAAACGCTTGATATGCATGCAACAGAGATATAGATATAAAGATATATGGGTTTTAGCTCCAATAGTTGAAGATACTATTCTTATACTACGTGTCCGCTTTGTATATTTCATTATAATATTTTTCGTTGTTTGAAATTCATTCAAGAACTGGATGGAATGGTGGTAAAGGGGTTTGCCGTAGTATACACTGTAAATGGAATGGTAGTAGTAAGAAGCAGAGAACTCGTTTAGCTCTCCTTTCTCATAGAAAGGAAAACGTGGTACATTATACTACCACATAACATACGTAGTAAAAGGGTAAAACCCGAGAGACCGAGAGCATCCGGATCGAACGAGAGGCCGGTTAGCTAGCAAGAAAGAGATACAGTCGTTTTGGTTGTAGTTGTAGTACTCTAACTACTCGTACTACGACTACGACGTCTTTACGCCTGCAACTCCCGTTTCTTTGTAGTTCAATGTTTACTACACGTTGCGAGTAAAATGGAACTCTTATGTAAGCAGAACTATAATATCTGCATGTAATATATAATATTCATACATTGCTGCTGTTGATGTATTATTATCATTGTTCCGTTTTTATATTTTATATTTCTCGTTTGGTTTGCATTTTTTTCATTTTTGAGTCAGAAAGAAAATTTATATTGCATCTGATCACTATTTATAATACAATAGTCTGTATAAACACATACATATATCTGCACATATGCTGTTTGCATCTTCCAGCAGTTGGTTTTCATTCGTCGATGTTTTTTCTTACCAGTTTTCCCCCTATAATATTGTCATTACTCCGAACGTGAAAGCAAACACCTATTATTGCAAAGAGTGTACATGGCAGAAAGAAAGAGAGTGGCTAACAAAGAACACACTATGCATATATGATATTAAATTCAAGGGGAAATACACACTGCTAAAAATGTACATAGACATTTTTACATAATCATCAGAGTGCTATTTTTAATGGTATAAGTGTAAGAATTTGAAACATTACATTAGAAGCAGTAATAGACTTGGATAATGGGTGACGTGATATGTTCCCTCTTTCTCTCTCTACTCTGAGCAGTAAAATGCAATTTTTAAATTCCCTTTTATTCACTGTTGGCTTCGACCAAAAGCGTAGGGAAAAACAACGTCAGTGTATTTTCTACTGCGAGTTTAACTGGCTTCTGTTCTCTTTCTATAAAAAGTATCCGATGCTACTTACGTGTGTGTTTTAGGCTGTGTGTAAGCTGTTCACTAGAAAGAACAGCATTTTTTAGGTTTTCGGATCGGGTTTATATGCAACTGCTACTCTCAAAATGTACATAAACTTTTAGTTGTTCCCTTATGTATAATACTTTTAGAGACTGCCACGATAAACGCTACTATGCTTACGGCCTTGTTTTCCTGTCGTTTTACATACCTATCTCCAGTTTAGTCGTTTTTACTATTACTCTTGCCATTACAGTATTGGGGCTCTGACTAGACCCTGCACAATGTGAAGAGTCTTATAATACGTCCACGTAGTTGTAGTGGTGTAAAATTATATCAATGAATGTTACCCTGAACTGGTGACTGGTGAGTGAGAGCGAGCTGCGAGCGTTAATAGCTGACAAGAGTATTTTTACACAATACTTTATAGCGAATAGAACTGCCGCTTCCTGAAGATATACCTTTCTGATTCAAAAAGACTAGTAGAGTAACACATGCATATTCATCCATTCTGGTACCGCTGATTCTTTCAATCTACATGGTTATTCTAATTCTACTATGATTTCCCTACGTATATATTGCAACAAAATCAACTTTCATGTGAGCATACAATCATCAATGAACATTTCTACTTTTCCCTCGATTCATTTTCATGTCCGATGTAAAAAGAATCCCTATCTCAGCAATTCTAACTTACAAGTTCCATTACAACCACATCATGCAAGAAAAAAGATCTACAAATAAAATCGTAGGCCGAGGACAAGTGTATATTATATAAATAAAACACGGAGAAAGTACAGAGTTTTTATTTATCCGTAGTGGAGTATCTTTTATGCAGACATTAAATTATACATGTAAGTATAAGTTTAATGAAATAGATGCGACTTTTCCCATAGGATTAATTTATGCAAAACTTTCATTGAAAATCCATTCATATATTCTGAGAGCATAAATTTCATATGCATGCACGTTGTCTTGCATTGCCATGCATATTATGCATGGTATATTTCACAAAATGGAGTATAATATGCCAGCAAGTACAGACACAATAGAGGCAACTCGAAAGAAGGGATACAAATCAATGGCTTTGTACAGCACGCCCTCAAAAATATCTACGGTATAATACTTTAGTGGCATACTTTTGCCACTTTTGCCTGGGTATTATGTTATGTTGTGGAACGAACGGGATACAACATCACTATGTCATTGTGATATTATTTTTATTATTAGTATTATTATTATTGTCATGAATATTGCTCTCATAATATTATAGATTGCCATTAATCTTCTTCTGCAAGTTTGCTTGGCTGAGCTGTAAAAGTTGTATGGAAGGTCCTCATAGAACGGGAAACACGACGACGGATATCCTCTAGCCAAGCATTGGCCACGTAAGCAGAAAATGAGCAAATGTATCATGGGTACTACTCTGGAGTCCACAAAAACTTTACTTCGGAAATATATTTTGACATGGAGAAATATTTCTACTGCAACTTTACAAGATTTTCGAGTGTATAAACAGATTGTAAAATATTGGACTTGAATTTACGGCCTAATTCTACATTGGTGAATCTGCAGTGTACTTTAGGTTCCCGTGTCTGGATTAACAAAGTAATCATAATATTACTCGAAAAAGCTACATAATGAAACGTTTGAATCCAAGCTCTTGTATTTGTTATAAAAATACGTGTATTTTAGATGTAATTTCCTCTTGGTAGTTTTGTTCTGATGGCATATAAGTAAGTTTGCATGATGAGGTTTTATATAGGAATATATAAATGAATGGATATATTTAAAAATCAATAAATGTCTTAGTTATTATTATTTGAGAAAAATTCTTAAGAAATTCTAGCAAAATGTTTATTATTATTGCTCACTCAATGAGACCAGAAATCCTACATTATTTTACTATTGAATTGATTGTATACATGCTTATATTTTTCAGCTTCTTACATCTTCACTCTCCTTCAGCAAACTTGTACTTGTTTTTTTTTGTGATGCGCTGACGTTGCGAAAAGTTCAAAACAAAATAGAATGAAACAAAAGGCTGCTTGCCCAAATATGCAATATCTTTTCTGAAACAAAGTGCTAGTGTATAAAAGCTAGCAACTTTGCTACTTTTCATTTTCTGTTGCCGTTGCCGAAAATACCAAGTCGTGACCATACCATAAAGTTACACAACGAATGCTCATTACATTGTCGGATATTTCCTTTTCGTTAAAACCTTCTAAGCATTTTCATAATTCTACTCACGGTATTCGTTCCGAATATACTCATAACTTTAATTAATATCTGTACATAATGAGTATCCCACGTAGGTACCCCCAAAACATGCTTGGTTGACGTACAAAGTATAATAATATTCATTTGTGCTCACTACTCCTTTCTTTTCAACCTTTTTTTAGTTTGCTAAAGTGCATGTTGAATAATACTCAATGGTCATGTAAAAATTAAATTTATCTAAATAAAATTACTGCTACTACTCTGGACAGTACGTAGGGGTATGAGGTACCCGAATACAAGAACTAAGCAGCATGGCGCCGGCAAATATACAGTTGATAGAGTTAATCGTAGCGCATAATATTATGTGAGCTTTGCTGTTATGCTACTAATGAGAAATAGGATATATTTATACTTTATACTACCCGTTTGCTTCTTTTCTGTTATTCATTATTTTACAAACAGTCGTGTAACCATATACGTACTCCAGTCTTGTAAGACTAGCGAACCGAGAGATGTGCTTCTCCATTGCGAAGAATAAACTATTAATAATAAAAAGTGGAAGATGGCAACTTTATGCCCAAGTTCTCTTTTTCGTGTCTAATCATCAGAATCTTCGTTTGAATAAGATGATGCTGAAAAAAGTAGAGGAGCTGCTATTGCTACTTACCCTGCTTGCATCATCATTATGTATTCTCAAATATAAATGAAAGCTCTTCCTAACGAAGTGGTTATGCGCAGCAGTATAGCCAGCATAATGAACGGAGAATCAGCAGCAGCGTCATCATCTTTTTTCTTCACGTGTGTGCCATGATTACATAGCTACTTATGTGTAAAAAATGAAGGATAAAGAAGTGCATATAAGGTATGTACTGGCTTGCAAGAAGAAAGAACGAAATTTACTACTACCAAACGAAAAGCTGCACTGCTATTATATGTTGCATGTACCATCATCATCATCATTCGTATCGATGATGATACTCTATGGTCTAGTTATTCAGCATGTCGTACCTTATATTATACGTACACAAAATTCTCTTTCCTTAATGATCAATTCTAGTAATGACTGCATGACTGTTTTTGATGGGGTTTCTTTGTTGAAGGACTGGGAATATTTTTCTGACGGGGAAAAGATGTGATGTGATGCCGCTCGTGGCGATGATAAAGAATATAAGATGTTGAGATGCGAGCTGGTTATGCAGCTTCTGTGAAAACCTACCCACTAACTCATTCCCTTTTCCATACAAATAACTCCTCTTTCTTGTAAAATAATAATAATAATAGCAGTGATTTGATGATTCTTTCATTTCCTTTCTTGGAGTCCAAAACATGATTGTTAGGTCACTGTGTGGGTCTGTGTTCAGTTCTTTCTTCTGCACTACTTCACTTCTTATTTTGCTCACTAGTTATGTTTCTCATACAGAAGGAGAGAGACGATGAAAGATCAGGTTGGTGCGATAAGAAGTAGCCTAGATTGGGTGGAATAAGAGAAAGCACTGGAGTGAATATGATGATGATGGTGATGTTGTTGAAGATAATGATTCCTCTGGAATCATCGACAAGCCTCCCTTCTCTGCTGCCTGATGAAGCTTAAAAAACTGTCTGCTTTTCTTAACAACTAACAAGCAAGCATGTACCCATGCATACTTGCATGGCCATAATAGAAGTGCTCATCATAAATACCATCATCATCATGTCGTACGTCTATTATTAGGGATTTACCACCAATACAGCAAATCCTACGAAGAAACAGGGAACAGAAATATACTTACATGGCTTAACTTTACAATAATTACATAGGTGGTGGTAAGATTGTAGGACATGGACATTTAAGCACACACACAAACGGCAACTTAGCCATAAATTAGGAGCTATGTACGTACACAAGTTAGTTTTTCTTTCGGCAAAATGGGGAAAAAGGAAGCATGTTGAAACAATAATCATAACCATGCATATGCATATAGGAACCTGACTTTGCATTTAATGCATTATTACCAGCATACCTCCCTAACAGCGGAGTGATGAGTAGCAGTACTAATGAATGAGTGCATAGAACATTTTTTGTAATTATTGGATCATTAACATATCAAGCGGTTGAACACAGTCGTCATCCCGTCATAGAAATTCTTCGTGGACTAAAGTATAGTCATTGACATGTTACACTACCGCATAAACAACGAACGACATGTGAATTTGAATTTAATTATTTATCTTAACTCTCAGGCTTCTTACTAGTGCCGCTAATTGTGAGTTGCTGCATGGTTGATGGCTTGTCTTGTACATTTAAAATAATAACTCTGAATAACCAACCACTATGCCAGAAAGTTGAATAACAAAAAAGGCAGTTGAGAATAAGTGGAAGGGTAGGTTGGCGAAGTAAACGAAATAGTTCCTAGATAAATACTTCTTGATGAAAACATTAATTATAGGAAATTACCGTTGATGGCGAGTACATTGTTTTGCTTGAAGCAAAAATGCAACAAAAACAACAACCAACTTTTCTGTACACCTGCGACAGGCAATTCCAGAATAATTCTTCTCGTTCAATAAAATTGCCTCAATTTTCTATTTCGTTTTCGAAAAGTGTATGTTTCAATTTCCTTCTATTTAATTTTTCATATCTGCGGTCATATAAAAATGCGGCAATGCAATGTTCCATAAAATAGAACTTTTAATAAAACTTTGGGGGTTTCCTTGAACCGACAAGACAAAATAGCATTGCTCATGTATATATATGGCTCTTAATGTAAAGAAATTGGAAAACATGTGGGCGATTATTGTATTACTGAGCGTAACTATTCTGCTTCAAATCTTAATACCTGTTCGTCCGAGAATACCTCACAGCTACATAAATCGATTTGTCTCAAATTTTACAAATAGTCATTCGCCCGAAAGATTGGAATGGGGGCGACACGAATTCAAAACTTTAAACTATACAAGTTCACCAAAAATTTGAACTATACTATGGGCTTCCGGAATATATATTGGCCAAAATTTGCGAATTATTGTATGTTATTTATTTACTGTTTTCCCAAATACATTTTAAATGATTAGAGTTTGCGAAAAACTAAAATACATGTTCACGTGATTCACGTGGATATCATGTTGCTCATGCCATGTTCTAAATAATTCTCTTTTCTAAAGGAAAATAACTACTGTAAGCTAGTAATATAGTTATTAAAGGGTTCCCAATACCAGTGAAAGCAGCGACAACAAACAAAACAACTAACCAATCAAAAACGAAAAAAAACTTTTTTGTTTGCAAACTGACAGTCGTTGGCAGTAGTTTCAAGACTACTTACGTATTCCATTTATTACAAATTCATATGCATTCATGCATTTAACATTGCAAACCCTACTTTGTCAGTATATTTTCGCAATAACAAAGAAAAATATAATATACACAGACAAAAGTAACGAGAAATGTAAGAGAAACTCATTCTACTTTCTAGTAAAAATTTCATACTTGCTACCCTATAATTGATGCATTCAGTTTGAAAATATTGCATGTTGTACTGTTCTATACATAAAATATGTAAAAGGAAACCTGTAAAAAGTTTATGGAAATATAAAATAAAACTTATACAACAACATAGAGTGTTTGAATAGCCAGAGTATAATGTGTAGATTTCATAATAATCATTCCTCCTTCGAATTATTACATTTAAGAACGATTTTACAGGAAATTGCGGTTTTTTGGTGGAGTAATACACTAAATGATTGCAATTTCTGCTTAATATGTGATTTCAGAAAATGTTTTGTTTTGTATGTTGTCTGTATTTTCACTTTGTCTATGTAAATGTAGACTGAAGACTAGTTTCAATCTCTAGAGAAGCGTCTGATAGCATAAACTTATTCGGGCGTGCGTTCGATTGAGTCTACATTGCTTATATTATAGCTCAGACTAGTCCAGGCTTTCTACTCGTTTTATACATTTGTAGCAGCAATACAATTTACTAATTCTGCATACAAAGTTGAGAGTATGTACACGTTTGCATATTTGTTTTTGGAGTTGCTGGCTTTTATCAAGTTATTTCATTAAATGAAATAATTCTCTTTGCCTTTGCCACTCTTTAGTTTTGTAATTCCATTTTGAAATGTTATATTTGATTTGTATTACAAGGCACTCATAGACGGAAAAAAGTATTGCAAAAAGGAAGCTCTTACATTACGCAGAAAAAAATGGGGATGGACGAGATGTTGACTAGAAGTAAACTGAATTGGTTTTGATAGCTTTATTGCTTATCTGCCTGTAAGGCCAAACTAACATTCAACTTTATATCGATATATATCTTCTGCGTCTCTGTTGGACGCAACGTATTAATTTGCATGTCTTAAAAAGTCATACCACTCAATTTCAGCCAAATAAGCAGTTTTGGCGATCCAAATTGGTTCAACATCTGCTGTTTTTATAATATAGTTGTTAAAAAAATAGAGCTAGTAAAATGGATACAGTTAGATGAATACGGGAGAGCCACATCAATATGTTCAAACAATTAATATTTATGTTATTTATCATACGACAATGATCATAAAAGTTTAACTTTTGTACTCTGTAAAACAACATTATTCTTCAATTAAATAGTATATATTAATATTGTAAGGTGAGCATATGGCATATCAAATAGGATTGCATATTAGCTATTTCATGTAGCACGTACCCCACACTTTCACCATTCATCACAGTTGTCGACATTGTGACGTGGATAACTTGAAATAATGAAAGGTAGATTTGTCTATGTACTTTCAAAGAAATATAAAATGCACGTTTATCAGCCATGGTGAGTGTGCATATTTCAATTTGGATCGATCGACCCGTTTCCTTCCTTTCTGTCGAAATTGCACATCCGCACAGGCTTTCTTCGAGCAAGAGAGAAGAAAGAAAGGAAGAAATAGTACATGCAAGAATGAGTAGGGACATCGCCATCACACACATTACAACACAAAGAGATTATACTCTTCTTCTCGCACTCATATTCACTCTCAGAAAAGAAGTCTGGCTAAGACTAGTTTTCTTGTTGTTGTACGTGAATACTGCAGAAGCTCTCACAGAAAAGAGGAGATAGACATAGGTAGTCCCTGATGTTAAGAAGAAAAAAGCTTTTTCTCGATTTTTTTCCGTATTCTTTTCTTCACTCATCTGAAGTCGACGCATCTTTTCTATTCTGTTCGTACCTCTGCACTTCTACTGCTATATATACGTTTTCTTGATTTGCTTCCATGCTTAGTGTGCGAAAGTAAACGTACAGAGCAGAGCAGAACTGAAGAGGTTTTATCGTCATCATATACACACTTCATCATCTTCCGGATTTTGGAATACAATTTTCTCGGTTTTTTTGCCATGTACGTACTCTAAACAACCAACCTACCTTCACGAGAGCATGCAGGCAGACGTGGAATAATGTGGGTATACATTTTAAAATATTTTGTTTTATTGAAATAATCTTTCATTGTATGACGTATTGCATGAATATTGGATCATTTTGTTTGTCTGCTGGTATGCCATTTAATGATAAAATAGTCCAAACATTTCATTTGTAGCCATAATTGTGTACTAATTTTATGAATACTTTTGTAACAGATGTTCAACTTGGAGCGCGGATGTGCAGAAATTATGATCATCTGTATTATGATATATCGGAATACCAAACTTGCTAGCAATTCTATTATGAAATGAATTACATTTCGTTTAGATACCGGGGGTAAGAGGTAACAAGAATGAATATGAATAGATGTGTATACGAAGAAAAGTTTTGCTTACTCTTTACTACTAATCCACAAAACTACTCTTGCGCAAGCAATATAAGTAAGTTGATTTTTACAGGCATAAAACATGATAAACCAGTTTTATTTTTTAAACAGATATTGTAATACTTGTATTATTCAAAACCAGCAAAGCAATAAGTTAGATACTTTAGATGCATGGATAGGAGGGAGACAGTCCTAAACTAATGCACACATCACATTATGTATGTATAGAATACATTATCTCAATTCAGCTGACCGGGGAAAAAATAGAAAACAACCAAAATGACTTACATATAAAAATGTTTAGGGTAAAGCATATAAAAAATGTTAGAATGAAAAAATGTACACATAGTTAATCTGATAGCAAAAAGAAAATACATTTTTCGATCTACGACTGCTGCTTGTGTGTACGCCGTAAATGCTGGGACTGGGAGGATTGATGATGATGTTGAACATACTATGTAGTTATTTTACTTTAGTGCGCTCTCATGCTGTAATGGGAGAGAGAACTAAAACGTAAAAAAATATTCACCACTGGAATATCAAGTAGGTTTCAACTGACGCATGAAAAATCGCAAAATATTTCCTTCCACCCACAACAAGAACGAAACAAATCGACTTGTCTTCAGCAGCAGCAATAATACATTTATAGTTACTACTCCATGCACACTCATAGAGAATCAAATGAAAAATATCTTTTGTGGTGTGGCCCCGTCTGGGTTGTTAGTTTTTTGGTGAGGCAATACAATATAAAAGCGTGTGTGCACAGCTCTCTATTCACAGCACCAATTTTTAAGCAAACAAGCAAGTCCACAAGTATCCATATATATTTAACGATAAAACTCGGTAGACACAGACTGTGTAGAAAATAAAATAAGGGTTTATTCTTGAATGATGAACTGCTGCTGCTACCACCTTCTTCGTCATCATGAGACGACGAAACGTAATGTCGCAGTCTTTTGTTGGTGCTTATCAATCCATGTGAAACCTTGTGAAGATAATAAAGTAAGTTAATCAAAGATTCAACTGTTCCCTGACTGTTTGCTGGTATCTATCCTCTTTTCTCTGTCTGTGGCTAAAATAAAAACGACAAGTCGGTGATATTGATGATGCGATGCGGCATCAAAGTAGATAATATTTGCTCATGAATTTATTGAAATGTAGTTTTAGGTATGACGGCAGTGGTAATGGTAGTGTCAGAGTCTCTAATAATCTAGAAGCATTGAAAAATTTATAAAAAGATGCCGTCTGTCACCATTGATGGAATGAGTAATACTGCTGGCTAATGTACATAATATTATCCTAAAAAGCCTCATGATGATCAACAACATCAAATCATGAAGCCGATAACTAGGCACACAGTAGGTGCAGTGTAAGTAAACTCTTTGTCACTACAACTTAAGTTTACTTACCTATTATTACTCTAGCCAAATCACGTTGTAATATAAGTACAGTAAATAAATATGTAATCAGTAATCAACATTTCAGAAAAAAATTCCACTCGTTTTATGATTCTAGTTATACGACTCCCTCCCAGTTTTTCTTCTATTTAACTTTTACGTACAAAATGACTTCATTCTCTTCTTTACCATCATCATCGCACACAGTTATAATATTGGTTTGTGTGAGGTAGATAATATTGTCTGGTCTGGACTGGTCATGACGAAATAAACTTAAAAAATTCGTGCTGATGGTAATTAAAAAGAAATAACACTGTTGTAAATAAAAGAAATATATTGTTTATTAGTGTCTTTAGGCATATTATGTTTACAGTGTAATACTGGTTTACTCCGGAAAAGGAAAATTTGTATTGTAATGGCTTTGTACAGTAGAGCAAAAAACAACACTTATCGCCATAAAGAATATCAGAAAGATAATGACAAGAATTTAATGCTTTATTACAGTTTTACGGTCAAAAATACATAAAGGAGAAACTCATTCAGCCAGTTATAGGTACATTAGCAAACATTGAAAGTATGTAATACATTTGAATACAATATCGCCAGCATCACCACATGAATATTCTGCAATGACGTTGATGGTCTCAAAAAGTGCGTGGTTGGTGGGTAGTAGAAAAATATATTGCTTTTGAACTGGAGCTATGAATCCATCAACAAGAAGACCACTTATAAAAAGCCCTCATAAAATATTGTTGTACATGTAGAGTATTAATTGTGCATATATACGAAATTGACGACTGCGACTATGTTGTTTTGTTACATTGCAACAGCAGTGCACAGTGCACACAACACCTTGTTTGCTGAACACCTAGAATATATATTTCATATTTTCAAGTGAGTGGTAAACTGATGTGTTTTAACCAATTTAGGAAAAAATGAAATAAAGAAAAGCTATCTTTTGGTGAGATAATATTTTTATATATCTTGTATCGTATCGTTTCTCTTGCAGATTTTTACTCACTCGTAAAAACCGTGTACGTGTTTCATACAAATGATCAACAATCTTCATCTAAACTTGCTTACTGACTACAACCATTTTTATTAAGTAACACTGGCTATCTTATGGAAATATTCGATGACCTCTCTCTGTCCGTTTGTAATTCCATTCCGTTTTCTTTGATAACTGGCTTGAGAGACGTGAATCGAAATCGAATATTACACTACTAATCTTGCTTGTGCTACTAATGTACACCCGCTTGCAATGCAGGTTTATTGTGATATTATGAATAGAAAAGTTAGGAAATGTTGTGTTTCATTTAGTAATGATAATGGTTAGAGAATGTCTGGATGTTAGTTTAGTGGCACATTAAAAACAGCAGGCATCTTATATCACGTATTGAGACATGAAGAAAAAATGTAATGCGCCATTGATACTGCTTTATTGCAGAGAAGAAAAAGAAGTAGTAAAGTATGGTTTAGTGGTAGAAGCATGTATGTCATATTCTTATCTACAAAATTATTGTAGCTTCTATCTCCGTATTACTAGCATATCTCTCATCGTCAGCACCGAGTTCTTCATACAATAATGGCAATAGCAGCACCAAAAAATATTACTCACTTGGACTTCTTTACAATCAGCTTGTCAGCAGAACACAGCAGTAAGAGAATTTTACTATTACCACAGCCAGTAGAGTAGGAATAAGAGCTACAACGCTCGCCGTCGTCGTAGCTGTTGTCGTCGAAGGTAATGCAAGAATACATAAAAAAATTTAATGGGCAAGATGATGACGTGCTAGTCTCCATGATAGGAAATGTATATCAGCTTTGATTGCACCATATATCACAATGACAGAGTTGCACACTGCTCATTTGACAATAATATTCGTTTCTCCTCCACCATCGTACTTAGAAGCACGACAAAATAATGCACACATCAACCTAGCTAGTGCCATGTTTTGTTATTTTTGTAGGGCTCTATCTATGTGTATCTATTTATTATTACTATGCTCCCTGTTACTGTTTACTTATGTATTTTATATAAGTATATTTGTCCCAGTTGTCTTCTTTCCTTTCTTTTCGTACTGCTGTTGGTCTATCGTAACTTAATATCGCTTTTCTGTTTCTCTCTTTCATTCTCCTTCAGTTTCTCTGTTGTCCCCGTGTACTATTTTATGTGCATGAATGCTATTACGTGATTTCCCTTGCTGATAATAATAAAAATGCACGTAAGGAAGGAAACACATAAGCACAGCCAACATTAGGAGTGCTAGTAGCATAGGCAGACAGGAGAAGAAGTAATGTAACACATGGAACTAAAAACAATTCCAGACCGGAGCTAGTAATGTAGTAAAATTGTATGAACTCTGAGATACAAAACGGTAGTAACGTGCATAATAGTATAACAGACTGTGAAAGATTGACTATCCGAGTATAAGAAAATAGTTAGTCTAGTTAATACCCTATATAAATTTGTATAATAATAATATGGATATCGCAATAACACTCCAGTTGGAAGAAAATTTCCAGTTTATTTGGAAAATTGTTACATTGTAATATTGCATGGAATGTAATGCGACATATATACACACACATACAAAATGTTTAATGGTATCACTATCACAAAAAGTGTTGCTGAATGTGTAGAGTTCAAGGGTGTTTTATATTTATTTGATTGGAGGGTATTACAACGAAAATTCTTGCTTTTGAATTAGCAAATTGCCTTGTTCTTACACTTGTATAAGTCCTAAGTGTTCTGTGCTCAATTCATGCATGCATCTCAAGCAGTGGGTATGGTTTTAGTATAAAACGCTCAGCTGCAATGTGTCTAATCAACATCGTTCAATTCAACTGGGCATTTTTAAATAATCATTGTTGCTTTTAACGATTCCTTGTTTTTATTACCGAGCGCACTTTCATTAAAATATTTATTGTTTTTTTGGGACAATTGTTCTATTGCTTGATAATAGTTAGGAATCAAGCAGACGCTTTGCTTTACAAAAATACATCTATGGGGTATGGACCATTCAATAGAATTACTAGTCTCCTTTTACTCTAGCATCTAGCAGCATCATCGGTATTGGATATCAAACAGCTTTGCAGTGCACACTGAGTAAAGTTTTCTTAAATGATTTTGCATTTATTGTGACAGCTCTTCTCATATATTTGTGATATTTGCATGCAAGTATTACAAACAAATGCGACAGCTATAATGAACAGGCCACGCTAAATGCTACAAGTTGAGCATTGGTTTACAATCAAGTCAAACAAATACACTAACAAAACACAGTACGTGCTTAAAGAATCTCTTGTGTGTAAAGACGATCTCTCTCATTTCTAATTTTAAAATCGAACTTTGTTTAAGATAACTTGTCAGTCAGTCCGAAAATATATGCACAATAGTCTTTCTCATTGGTACAATGTGTGGTGTGGTAACTACAGCTATATTTTAATCAGGAATTGTATTGTCAGGCATGCCATGTATGCGATTCATTGTCATTCCACCGCAGTTAAACTTGTTGACGGGAACGGGAAGTTGACATTCAAATCTTTGTACCCTTCTCCTTTCTGCAAAATCAACTATGACTGACGATCAAAAAGATGGTCATTCACAGACAGTTATTCTTTTATCCAACATCTTATTACGACATGTGCTTGTGCTTTGAACATATATGCATTTTTATGTTGTGTGCTTGTTGTTACATTACGTGGTGATAAGAAAAATGACAGCGAAATACTTTATTCTCTTCTCTCTACAGGCAATAAGCTATGTAATAAGCCAAGACCAACCACTTTGTTTTGATGTTGCTTTTCTGTTTGCTGCTTTGCAACTACCATCACTAATCCTTAAGCCAACACAACAGTTTAATCCGTCATTACACACACATACCAAAACCTCTTACATTTTCGTTTGACTTTTTATACCTCTCTCGCATGTTATTCATCTTGTCGTCGTCGTCTGCCTGTCTAATCTGGCCGTAACATTTGACATTAATGTACACCTTCATCTTTTTGGTTTTTACTAAACCATATCATCAGTCTTCACTAAACCAAAGCATGTTTTGTCGGTCTACTTTTCCGTGTACCTATGCTACATATGCTCACTATCCTAGCTTGTAATTTTACGAGTATTCACTTTTTTAGTTTGTTGTATTTTTGAAGCTCATCATAGCATGATTTTGCTCAGCCATCCTGTTCGTTCCAAATCATTATCTTTTTAAGCCAAAGCCAAGGATTTTTTCAGTTTGACATGAGCCATGCATTAGGCCATATTACGACACTGCACTGTAATAGAAGAATTAGGCTTTAAGAAAGCCAGTTGTGTTAAAATGTTCTTATTGCCACATGTAACTTTCTGGTCCACAAAAGTAAATGTAAATACAAAATTAAGAATGTCGCAATGACTAATATACATTCTATGTGTCAAGTGGTTCGTATCACTATTCACATTATTCCGGTTTCT